>OX578137.1:22914468-23094468 GCA_951213105.1 Amaurobius ferox
TACATTTCGCTGTATCACTCTGGAGCCAACAGAAGCTCTAATTGCTGCTGCAGATGCAGTACGATCCGCCACAGCCATGCGGCGAATACGGCGGTCTTCCTTCTCAGTAGTGGACTGTGTGCGGCCGGACCCTGATCTTCTTGAGACAGTGCCTTCCCGTGACCACTGCTGCCAACAATCATGCACAGTGGATACATCCCTGCCAAGTCTTTCTGCAATATAGCGGAATGAAAACCCACCTTCTCGTAGCCCTATTATACGGCCTCGTTCAAACTCACTAAGCTGCTGATACTGCCTTCTTCGTCTCCTTAAAGGCATTCTTGACTGAAACCTAGCTCACAACGTCCAATCAGGAAGATAAATAACGCTCACGAAATTTACATTGCGTATTTAAAGCAACCGTGATTTGCATGACCATAGTGGCGCTACAAGCGCCACTCTTATTCGTCTAGCGCGAAATTTGAATAGGCGTCATCTTTCATGTGTAAAAACATGCCTCCCAAATTTCATTTATCTAGCACAACTCCTTCTTGGTGTTGGGATTTTATTTTCCGCCAGTGTAGATGGCTGTACACATTTGTTTTAGTCCAAAGGAGTTAAAATCTGATGTGGGCGGCACGTGACTTTCACTGCAGACTCATATTTCACGTTCTCTTTATTTCAATAATTCGTTTCAATAATTCGTATATTGAGTTTCATTGCACAAAATAACATTCATAATTATGTAAAATTACACTGAATTTACACTTTTAATTTAATTTTCGTTCTAATTTGGTAACTGGACTTATTTTCAAATGTGGCGTAGCGAAAATACGAAACAATTAAAACATCTCGAGAACGGCTGTTCCTAGTGCAATGGGGTTATTCTTATTCCTTTTATCGCTAAAACTTATTTATAAAATAAGCACTTAATTGATATATTTGAGCATACGTAGTTTTTTATATAAGATTTTGACTATTTCCGAGGGCCATTTCGCAAAGAAAGGCAGTTTCTCTTTTTCCAAATTGTACCAAAATCTAATCAGCACCAGGATAATTTACAAGTGACTTATCTACCAAATTTTGTAAAATTTGATCTATTAGTCTTTTATCTAGAGCGGATACAGACCAGTTTTGCGGGCCATTTCGCAAAAAAGGTTGTTTTTCTTTTAACCCGAATCGTACCAAAAACTAATCGTCAACAGAGTCATATACAAGTGACTTACATACCAAATTTTATGAAATTTGGTCTATTAGTTCTTGAGTTAAAGTGGATACATATATTGCACAGACAGACACACAGACACGCATACAGACGTCACGCTAAAAATAGTTTTTCGTGGTCTAGAGGTTCCCAAACGTGTAGATCTATCGAAACCCGAGTTGTGATTTTCGGCATAATTCCAATACTTTCCCTATACATTACCATGTAATGAAGGGAAAGTAAAAAAAGCTTTTTCCCTTTTTAGGAGTAAAGTAAAATCTTTTTCAAATTTTCTTAATAATGATGTTTATGGTGATAGTTTATAAGCGATATTTGATTAAAGGTAAAGCACACATTTTCAACGTGTTATTGGATAAAAATCAGTTACAGATATGGACATATTTCCACTAGATGTCTGAAGTTAAATAATATTGTAGTAGAATTGTGCTCTTATTGCAGATAGCAGAATGTTTGGATGTCGCTCTTTTTATGTGGTATTCAGAAGACCAATATCTGAAATGACGGCAAAAAACTTGCTTTAATCCGCATAGAAAGTGTATTTCTTATTCAGTTCGGCAAATACGAACGAGAATTATATTGATCATGGAACTAAAGTTCACAAGAAATCAACATGCAGTATTTGTTAAATATTATTGCTAGTATAATTTTTACAGTGTGGTTTTTATTTAAATGATTATCGAATTTTAAAATGATGTCACGGAGATAAGTAATCGATAAACTATCCTTAGCCCGCTTATTTATAGCACATAAATTAGGGTCCATCTGTATGTATTGGATATCGTGATTTTTACTTTCCGTGCAACACATGCTAATGTATAGGGGGAATATTGGAATCTTGTCTAGAATCGCAACTCGAGTTTTCAAAGGATCTACACGTTTTGGGATCTTTAGAACACACACACACACAAAATACTATTTTTAACGTGACGTCTGTGTGTTTGTCTGTCTATGCAGATTTTGTATCCACTCTAACTGAAAAACTAATTGACCGAATGTCATAAAACTTGGTAGATACGTCTCTTGTGGGTGACCTTGGCGATGATTAGATTTTGGTACGATTCGACATAAAAGAACCTGCGTTTTCTTTGGAAATGACTCTCAAAAATTGCCTGTATCTGTTCTGGCTGAGAAACTAATAGACCAAATTTCCCAAAATTTGGTAGATAGATTACTTCTAGTTTAACTTGGTGCTGATTAGATTTTGGTACGATTCGGAAAAAGAGAATCTGAATTTATTTGCAAAATGGCCCGCAGAAATTGTTAAATCTAAAAATTAAGAAATAATTTTATTAAGAAATTGTTAAATCTAAAGCTCAAATATATCAATTAAATGCTTATTTTATACGTAATATTTGAAAATAAAAGAAATAAGACCCAGCCCATTACTCTAGGAGTAATCATTTTCAAGATATTTGTGTTTTTTCGCATTTTCGCTACTCCACCTTTGAAAATAAGTCCAGTTATCAAATGAAAACGAAAACTGAATTAAAAGTGCAAATTCGGTGTCATTTAAAATAATTATGTTTGTTATTTTGTGCCATTAAACTCAATTTAATGAATTATTGAAGAAATGAGGAGAACGTGAATATGAGTCTGCAATGAAAGTCATGTGCTGCCCACATCAGAATTTTTACTCTCTTGTACATTATTACGAAAATAAAAACAAAAAGCAGCAACAAAATAAAACAAACAACATTGGATTCTTTAGATACAAGCCACGTCTGTCTCTGTGCTCTAATATAATAGAATAGTTTTACATAGCTACTGAAATGGATATAAATATGCACTTCTATTTCGGGAATTTTCCATTAAAACATTGAACGCTTAACAAAATTACATATTTTATAGCTACAAAATGTTTCGGACTATGGACACGGAAAAAGCGAGAGGCGACGAACTGATGCGCAAACCCGGAGATCAATCCCTTTAGATGGTCGTCAAAAAGACATTTTGAGGCATTTTGAGACTCAGTTAACTTTTGGGGTGACATAAAATATTGAATGCTTTATGTCGTTGTCATAAAATTGGAACCCAGAAGTGTTTCTACATGTTCTATGCAATTTCTGATATTTCAATGGGGTAACCCGAAGAACAAGACACGAATTTTGTAAATAATGAACACCTCATATACCCCAATTATTACTTAATTTATATTTTAAAAATGTTCAATTTGTTGGAAAAATATTGAGGAAAACCTGAGTCTTCATAGGATTCGATTTGCGGGAAATAAACTGAATTATCATAACTTTTCTTGGACACAATTGCTCCTAATCGAATGCAAAGCATTTAGCTTGTTCGATTTCAGAATTTTTTTGTCAGATTCTAGATAGAAGTGCAACAGACCATTATATTCGAAACAGGGTCGCCTTAATCCTTGTCTGTGCCCCCTAGGAAAAAAATTAAAGTATAAACAGTATAAGACAAAATTAAGAAATTAAGTACAATTAATATAGGACACAATTAATTTTAGTATAATTAATAAGTAATAATATAAGTATAATTAATAAGTAATAGTATAAGTATAATTAATAGTTAATATAAGTATAAATTATAATGTAATTAATAGTTAATATAATAAATTAATGTATAATTAATATAGGACTCTCTTTTTAATAATTAGTGGAATAGGTAAATGAACTGAGACGGAAATCTTTGGAATCTTAAAAAAAGAATTTAAATTTATATGGTAATCAAAAACATCTTTGTACAAAACATATGTACAAGAATGTTTTCCATATAAGTTTAACATTAAATTGGCTTGCATTCTTCGGTTTCAACCTTGATACTGCGTTACCCATTTTCTTTGCAAAAACAAAGAAATAGAAATCAGGCAAATTTAGTTTTTGACTCAAGCAGCTGCATTTTTATTAAGATACATTATGGAACATTTTAGCTTTCTCTTAAGAAATATTCGGGAAATTGGATTGGAACAAAAATGCAAATTCTGTGTACGAGAGAGACAGGAGCAAGCAGATTCAACTGAGAAGTATTTCTGTGTGTGTGCAGGGGGGGGGGGGTATATAATTTTTCACTGAGTCTTAAGAAACGAGAGAACTAAATGAAAACTTTTCCTTGGTTAAAAATAATACAATGAAAGAAAACTGAATAAGAACTTATGAAACTACTCTAAGCTATCTGGAAAGCATCACGTCATTAATACGATTATATGCAAAATTTACAGTCGGGTTTGTAAATAGAATACCCAATGAAATAAATACCCCTTGTTTTATAAGGTGCAAAAATATTCGAAACTCATTCTGTGAGACCAGAAATTGTTCTCACATGAGACACTTTTATTTGTGAAATTTATGATGCCCAGAACGGCAAACAAAGCTGTAGTCTGGCTGGCACCAGGGTATATGAAGACTTGAAATTTAAGGGCAGAAGACTATAAATTTAGGGGTGCAATACCAGAGGGGCTGAGCTGGGCCCTACTAAAGGTGCAATAGTGCATTTGGGTAAAGAAAAACCAATGAGCGCCAAAGAAGTAAAGGCGGAGCTACCCCTCCCCCCCCTCCCCACCGAAGGAACCACAGCCTAAGAGAGAACGAGATGAGATGCAGACGAAATGACATGGAGATCAGACATTGACGAAGAAAGTGATGGAATATCAGACATTGGAGAAAACATTTAGATTTTGACTTAGGAGACGATTATGAGTTTTGACTGAAATAAGATGTGTGCAACGACTGCGACGTTATGACTTGGGCGGAGGCGTGCCTGCCATTATGATAGAACGACAATACTAAAGAAGCAGAATATTGTGTGGAAGTTCCCAAATAAGGGGGATCTAGGATGTGTTCAGTGCAACAAAGTATTTGCAAGCATTATGGTCTATTGCAAAGGTCCAAATTGAAGGTATGTGTTCCTCAAATATCCACAGGTCATTAAATACATTAGATATATGGTTAAGGGTCTCACATGCTCCCTCTCACATTCTATCTTAATAAATAATTAATAGGAAGAGTAGTTAATGTATTGGAATTGAATAGGTATTTTGTGTCTTTAATAAATGTTATTGTTAAGTTTAAATTGGTCTAATCTTTATATTAATTAATAATTCTTTTCAGGACTCACGCGAAAAGTAAAATAATTGGAGGGTTTATTGCGGCACAACATAGCAATGTACATTAAATAATAATTCCACTAAATATGAATTTACGGCAATGTTAAGATGATTAATAATTACTTAATTAGACGTGGCTGCTAAAAAGGTTACCGCAAAATAATTACTTAATTAGACGTGGCTGCTAAAAGTTACCGCAAAAATTGATTGCTAGTTGCGGGGTAGATATTAAAATAAATTTTAAATACAGATAAAATTAAATAAAAAAGGTAAAGCTTACATAAGTGTTACATACATTTTAGAAAATAAACCTACAATTAAATCCTGACACCACACCCTATTAAAATGTCCCACTTAAACGTTGCTAATTTATATGCCCGCGTGCCCGGATGCAACAGAACAATTTTAAAAATTGCAGACTAATTATACATAATATTTAAAGCTGCTATCTTCAGTGAGAACGTATTTTGTATTATTGTGGACGCCTCTTACAGTTGGGTTTTGTTACTGTGAATGTCGCTGGTGTAGCTTAAACAAAATTTTATTGAAATCTGAAGCAAACTAAGTGGTATGTATGACTGAGTTCATAAATTCCCATAGAAATTCGCAAAATTGGGGTTTATAGTACATGTCTTTGCTGATATGAGCCATTCCATACTGATGAGAGCATAATAGACGCGGAATTGTTCCATAGATGCTGTGACATGCAATATGAGTGTATTCCAAATAATATTTAAAGGCCTACAAAATAGTACTCAATTTGTATTAGCTAAATTAAAGAAACCCTACACAGAAGCTTAATATGTTATGATGCGTAAAGCGTTTTCCCATAACCAGCTGTGTAGAGGTTAGTAACAGACTATGGATGGTTTGTTTCAATTCGCTGCAGTCTTATACACAGCAGCTTTCTAGACTTAAAAGTAAGTAAACAATATTTGCACCTGATTTAATAATAAATTATTTCATAAAATATAGTTTTGAAATATTACTGGTACATATTGAAATTACACAAAATATATTTCTAATAATTTTTCGCAATCTCAGCCTGTGAGCGGGGGTGGGGAGCGATTGATTAATGTTACTCATTATCAACTTAAATAAGGGCTCTCCAAATAACTGCTTTCGAAAATCTGACCTACTACCAATCGGGCTATAAATAAAATAAAATGAAAATTGAGATTTAACATTGCAGAAATACTGACGATGTGAAATCCACACTGAATAGTTAGTTTAATTTTTTGAAGTTTCTTTGGTCATTATAGAACCTGGTCAATACAACATTTTAATGCCGCAAGATGATTCTTAATGTGGAAAGGGAAAAATAGGAGTAGTCTAATGTGGGTGTGGCGAACCACACAATTTAAACATGTTAACTGGCTTTATTTTGTAGATTTCCAACATTTAATGCATTTACAATGCAGCCTAGTATTTCAGCTATAAATATCATTATACTGAATGTAAATCGTACCGTTGGGTTTATTACAAAGAGGTTGGGCACGAAGTAGTAATGTAGTAAACGAATAAAATGTTGGATAATTCCGTTTATACGGAAGCAATTTCTCTCGCGTGCATTGCATTTCTATTGGCTCTCACACCACTGCTATTTACCACAAAAGCTAAAGTTTCGAAATCACATCCACAAAATCAATAAAAAAACAGAAATCTAAATCTAAAAAATACGAAATTCGTTAAACAGCAGCAGATGAAGGTTGAATAATGTATCAACTGGGTTTAAAGTCAATAAAGAGCATTATCAGCAGTGCAAATTTCACGATGTTAATTACATTAATTTACATCATGATAGTTTGGGGGTGTAACTGTTTTAATTTGCAATTTCTATATAATTATGCAATTGTTGCGAGATAAAAAATATAAGAACGCTCCACTTTTTTAATATTCTTTTCCCCAAAAGAGTAAGCTCGTTACAGGAAAGTGATATGCTGAACGCCTCCAATATTTATTTCTTAGGGTGTAAACGCAAAGAGTTTGTATTTATTTCTATACATTAAAATACCAAATCCTAATTCTTTTTCGGAATACCCATTGAATCTATGAAAACCGGATTGAAAAAACTCACATTCTCTATCAATAATATGTTCCAGATCACAGCTAGGAGAAAAGAAAATGAGACAAACTGGACCACGTAAGCTATGAAATCGCTTCATTTCGACGATCGTCAAAAATACATTTATAGAGCGCTTTCGAAATCCACGGAGCGTTTAAGGTTGCACAAAGAATTTGATGCTTCATTTTGATGATATGAAATGCTGAAACAATGAGTTGGATGAACATATTTTTAGAGTTGCAGTGGGAATATTTAGAAGGGTGCGAATGATATATGTAAGGTCGCGTGCTGACAAAAATAAGAGATCCCGATGTCTGCGTCTCTGATTCAACTACGAGATAGATTCTATGTATAGAGAAATTACTTTGAAGGGGCCGAAAATTCGAATTCGAGTTTTTGGTTGATCTGTAAATTTAAAGCGCCCTGGAATACAAGTGAAAAAAAATCTTATTTTAGAGTCTGTGTTTAGTTTGTCTATCTCTGTTGCGCAGTGTATGTATCAAATCGAGTTCAAAAACTGTCGGTCTCATTTTTATGAAATTTGCTCAGAGCTGATTGAATTTTGTCCAAATCAGTTTTTTTTACAAGTACTTTAAAAACGTACTCTTCCTTTTTTTACCGTGGGTAGCGAAAAATCCGATATCAAACAGGAATAAAACACTAACCATACAGATTAAATATCTGTTCTGGATCTTATTTTCGATAATAAGATTAATAAAACCATTCCCCTTATGATAGGAAAAATTTCGCAAATTGAAAGTATTACCCCCAAAATATGGGAGTTTGATCATAATATTATTCAACAAAATTATATAACCCTTTGAGGAGGCCTTATATATAATTTAAATTAATCAAGAAATCGCGATAAATTCGCTATTTGGGTTAAATAAACATATACATTACACGAAAAAATAAAAAAATTTTGTGTCTCTGAGTTTACATTAAGTTACTGCATGGTGGTTGGTCTGTTTACTGTGAAAATGTCTGTTAAAACGCAGGATTAGCTCCAGTATTTGAAACATTTATAAAATAAGTTTTACACATTTATTTATACACGGTTATATTACATCTTTCTGGTAGGTCGGACGGTCAGGGTCTCAACAACAACATTTATTTATACGTATTCTATTAAAATTCTCATACAAGAAACCTGTCACTTGTAATAAGTTTCTGGGGCATTTCTCACAAGGGCTCAGCAAATCTCTGCTGGCATTACTGATTTTCATTTCTCTTGGTACTTTTCTTTGAGATCAATCCTTTGAGAAAAAAAATTTCCTGATGAAACCGTTCCCAGTGCTCCTTACTGACAGTATGGCAATAATCTGGTTAGAAATCCAGAAGAGAGTGTAAAAAGTGTTTCTTTGATGCCATGTTGCTCCTAAGTCTCTCATAGCGCCGCAAGAGGGTTTCTACAAGTTCCTGGCAATTTCTGAACGCCTTGTCCTCATTATCTTGAAAACTCTGCGAAAATTATATTCATAATCAGCATACTCAAATTAATAAAAAAGCTACTTTTGTCTCAGATGCATCTTGTCAGCAACCAAAATGCATCCGAGTTAATAGTCCGTAGTAATTTGATATTGAAATTTTCTGTGACCTTCACCTCTTTTACAGGGCAGGTGTTTTCAGTGCGAAAACACATGTATCTACAACTAAAATGTAGTAAAAAACAGACTATGCCACAGGTGTGTCTATTTTTGTATATCCACCAAATGCAATTTCAACAAAAGTGTAGCAGATAACTAGCTATTCCATAAATGTGACTTTGGACTTTTTATGAATGGTGTTTCAACTGAAATAGAGCACAAGAATTTACAATTTCATGATGTGACACTGGATATTTCATTACCGTGTTTAAGACTAAAACCGAAAAACGCAAATTCGCGTTCCATAATGAAAAAGGAAGTCCCTTTTATTTTCTCAGGATGAAATAATAATATCTGCATTGAACTGTTCCCATAAACAAAACAAAAACAAAACATACACATTCATCTCTGACTCATTGTTTATTAAAAAGAGGTGCTTCCAAAACTATAATAAGTGATTGCGCTACCCAGTCTGATTTTCCTAAAATTGGGGGGAAATATTTGTCGAATAGAGGTATGAAGAAAATCCTAAATTTAGTGATCTAAACTAAATAGGTACAGAGCTGCATGGTCTTGAACACTGAAAATTGAAAAAAAATTATACATAACAAGACTTTACAATTAGCTAGCTATATGTGTAATATTTTATCTGCGATACACCCTAAAATGCAAATATTTAAAAACTCGTTGCATTATTTATTTATTCATGCAAGCCCAAACGCAATTTAAATTTATCAATTACTCAAACTTTCAAATGCTTTGAACATTGGTACCCCTAAAAAAAATGTTTTTTTCGAAAACCGTATTTTCACCGTTATATTTTTAAACTAGCTGCTCTTGAGTAAAATGACAAGTGACAAGCCTATCTCTTCTGGTAATGTACGTGTTGAATTTATTCCATAATTAGAATGTTTTTCTTCCTCAGAACTCCTTAGAGAGAATAACATTAAAACAGTACTTTGAGCATTTAGAGAAAGTTCCAGGCCGCCCGTACTTGACTTTTTAATTTATTAAAAAATTGCCTATACAACCTTGGCGTTAATTAGACAATTTGTGGATTATGTTCGGAAGTTGAGAGGAAATAAACCATGTCAAAGAGGGCAAAATCAGAAAAATATACAGAAATGAATTTCATGCCATTTTGAAAAATGCACGAAAAAGAAAACCACAATCACTGATCCGGAGATTGACGAAAGACCTGATTTTTCTTTTACTTTCATTGCTTTTAAAATTCTTTCCAAAGAATTTATGTTACGAGGTGTTCTACTTTTTTTAATATGTTCGAACGTTGAAATTGACATAGACAGTCGACAAGTTCGAATGAGGAAATTTCTCTTAAAAGTCCATGTTGCCTTAATTAGTTTTGTTTCCTTTACTTTAATATGAAACGCAGAAAATCTTTTTTAGTCTTTTTAAGAAATGTAATTAGATGCGTTGTTCTGTTTCCGAAAGAGGTTTAAAGATTTAATGATGAACATTTTGAAATAATTACGGGATACACTAGATGGAACAAAATAATGGTTGAACAATGTTTAATTTTTTAATAGAGTAATTGTGACTTTGTAAATAACTTGTTTTGGTTGAGTTATAAATACGTTATTTTTTTCCTCTCGATTGTAAGTTTTAATGATTAATTTAATGAACTTAATACAACTTTAATTTTCGATAAAATAAAAACACTTATTGTTAATTATTTGAATAAATTGCATATTTGGAGATCTGAAAATAAATGATGCGAGAAGAATAATATTGTAGAATGCTTTTAATGCTAGTCCTAAAATAAAATATTTTCGTTTAAAATAATATTGAAATTCAGGGAAATAAGTCACATCTAAGGAATAAGTTGGAAAGACATGCCTCACGTAAGTTATATATCGGGAAGATATTCTACACGAAGGGATAGATTGGTTAAAATAACTTTCACAGCAAAGGTTTCTGAGGATTCTATTATTTATTATCATTTTATTCTAATTCTACTTTCTCCTGATTTTAATTTATATCCAAATTTCTCAACTTTCATTTCGAAAAATCGCATACTCTTGATTTGCCAGATCTATAAGAAGGACAGACTTTTGAATTACGGCTTTTCCATTCTGCTGAGTTCGCCTCGTGTGTGTGTTTTGATCGTCCACGGAAGAGAGTTATAGTCTGCAATTTTGCGAGTATGTATATTGTGTCGTAGTTTGATCAGATTGAAGTTAGTTTAGTAATAAGTTAGGTTTGAACTTCATTTTAAATTAGTATGTCTCTAGTAGAATTTGTAATGCTAGCGTTGTAAATAATCTATATATAGATTTGTAATATATATGTGTTTTGAGTTCCCAGCGACGCTAGCTGTAAATAAAGTTGTTTATTACTTTCCTTATATACAATAATGTATAAGGAAAGTATTGTGACGGGGTCGAAAATTCGAATTCGAGTTTTCGACGGGAGAGCATGTTTCAAGCATTCCTGATCACGAATCGAACATTTTTGAAGTGATGTCTGTCTGTCTGTGTGTGTGTGAAAGTATGTGTCTGTGTGTGTTTGTGTGTGTGTGTGTGTGTGTGTGTGTGTGTGTGTTTGTGTGTGTGTTTGTGTGTGTGTGTGTGTGTGTGTGTGTGTGTGTGTGTGTGTGTGTGCGTGCGTATGTGTGTCAGTGAGTCTGTGGAGATGATAACTTATGAACGAATGGACCGATTCGAACCAAATTTGGTACAAAAATCACAATTCGTAAACACTGGAAGCCTATTGTTTTTTATACGCAATCGAATGTTCAGAACCCCCCTAAATTTGCGAGTGAAATTTTGAAAAAATCGTCAAAAAATCAAAACCTCTAATAAAGTTACCCAAATAGACATTTCTTATGTAATTTTTCGTTAGAAAATGATTGATATAAATTTTAGAACGCTAACATGAACCGTTCTCGAGATATTGCACATTTTTCAAAAAAAATTATCAAAAAGTCATATAAAATAAAAAAAAAATCCCTATTGAGAAACATGTTCACTTTTCATATGTAATACCATGCGATAAATTTGGTGACATCATTTTCGTGGATCTAGCTCGTTCCATTCATAAAAAAAGATACTTTGAGTAATAGTTTTGTATTTGAACGCCAATAGCCATTTATCTGCTATAAGAATAACTGATTTCTCGATGCATAACGCTTGGCGAGCTTTTGGCGACGAATTTGGTGGAATGTAGCCAACTTGGCGACTTTTTAAATGTTGCTAAATTAACGCAAAACTCGCCAAATGGATAAAAACGACACTAAATCAATGAAAATGACGACTCATTGACGAAAATTCAATATCTTGGAAAGAATATAAAAATCTACTATAAAAATAATCCATTTTTCTTTACTGTAAAAGTAGTACATTCATTGCATTATATAAGGAAAATCATGTGCTGCCCACATCAGATTTTTTGTTAAATGTCGTGATTCCTTTGTCGAACTCTAGTCATTAGGTTATTGGAAATTTAATTTAGAGTGAAATAAATTGGAATGGTTCATACAAGAGTTACGATTTTGGGTCGAAGTAAAATAGTACTTTATAGGTTTTATCTAAATTTCTTGTCTAGAATTCTGAAACATTTGTTTTATTAATATACGGAATATAATAGAATTACGATATCATGTTATTTTTTTATTGACTAATAAAACTATCTTAACATACTGGAATATTCTCCTGTTGTTTGGGAAATACCTCAATTTGGTGAAAAGTCACCCCAAATCGAGGAACACGTTAAGATTTGTCAATACAACTTGAATTACATTACGTGCAGCTCAAACCGTTGCTAAAGTAATAAAACTAAATTAACTTCGTTAAAAGTAGCATACAACACAACAGAAGAATGTAGAGTGACGTCAGGTTGCTATGACAACTAGATTCTTTGCGGACATTGGGACCAATATATAATATGGTCTAATTGTGCTGAGATTGTTGAAATTGCAATTTAAATTGTTGAACTGATCTGCATATTCTCCCCAAAAAGGCTTTTAATTAACGATTACTTTCTAATTTTTGGAAGGAAGTCGTGGGGATGTACCCATGGCGGTGAGTGAGCGGCAGTGAATAAATAGATCGGGAGCCCTAAATGCAACGAGAAATAAAAACAGAGAGGAAATTAATAATCAAAAATAAAAAATCTGATATGCTCAACACACATGACTTTCCCTGCAGACTCACATGCACGTTCCCTTTATTTCTTCAATAATTCATTAAATTGAATTTAATGGCACAAAATAACAGCCATAATTATTTTACATGACACCGAATTTGCACTTTTAATTAAATTTTTGTTTGAATTGAGTAAAAGGTGGCGTAGAGAAAATGCGAAAAAAAATAAAATATCTCGAGAAGGGCTAGTCCCAAAGTAATGGAGTGGGTCTTATTCTTTTCGGAATCAAAAATTACGTATAAAATAAACATTTAATGGACATATTTGAGCATACGTAGTCTTTTATTTGTAGATGTAAAGTTTTTTACGGGTCATTTCGCAAAAACTAAAGCAGATTCTTTTTTCCTGAATTGTACCAAAATCTAATCAACGCCAGGTTATCCTACAAGTGATTTATCTACCAAATTTGGTAGAATTTGGTCTATTAGTTTTTCAACTAGAGTGGACACAGGCATTTTCTGCCGACCATTTCGAAACAAAGCAGATTCTTTGTACCCCGAATCGTACCAATATTTAATCAGAACCAGGGTCATTACTAAAAAATGCTAACCACTGGGCTGTCGCGCCCAGAAAAAGGTTCTTCTTTTTCGACCCAGACTGTCCGACCAACCAGAAAGGTTTAAGGTATCTGTCTGGATGGCTGGGAAGTGCCACCCAATTTAGACCGGAACCCAGTGGGTGAGGCATCCACAGGGGCGGTACCCTCCTTCCCCTATCACCTGGAAGGACTTACGGACCCACATGTTTAACGTGATCGTACTCCGCATGAACACTGCGGCAGTTTTGGCAGCGGCGGGAATCGCACCCGTGCCGACCGAGTGCAATTCCCGCGCGCTAACCACTGGGCTGTCGCGTCCCTAAAAGGTTATTGTTCGAATAATTATATTGTTTCGTATTTCCATATTTTTTTAAACACTCTTCTTTCTAGTCTTATATCACAAACATTTCAATTACGCCACTGAAAAATTGATCTTCAAAACAAAGATTACGTTTAATTTTAGTTCTACGAATGCTATTCTTCTTAGTTAAGAAATTGCAAAACTAAGTTTATCTGTGAAACTTTTTTCTATAGGTTGCCCTACATCCTCGTTATTACAAATCAAGAATTCATTTTATAAAATATTCATGTCTTCTCTATATGTTAAAACTAGAATGAGTAAAAATACTTGTACCAAAGTAATGTAACATGGGAGACATTTGAAAAAAGAAAAAAAAAATTCAGATCTTAAACTGAATTATGCTTTTGATAATCTTTATCTCAGTCAATAAAAATTCGTATTGCTTAAAGTATCTTTAAACATTACTAAAGTTTTACCCTACAAAGACCATTTTTAATGCTGGTACAGTACATTAATATTTTACATTAGGTAGGTATTTGTATCAGGGAAAGGGGATCACTAATAGTCCAAGTAATAGTTGGTATGTAATTATCACTATTTTGTTTATTTTAGTGGTAGATAACAAACATAATATTAACCAATCTTTAAAATATAATATAAAAAAAAATTACTAACCCCTCAAAATAATTTGCCTTTTGCACGTTTTCATGCATGTTTCTTATTTCGTTTTGAAG
Organism: Amaurobius ferox; assembly: GCA_951213105.1. Lineage (NCBI taxonomy): Eukaryota > Metazoa > Arthropoda > Arachnida > Araneae > Amaurobiidae > Amaurobius > Amaurobius ferox. The sequence continues at coordinate 22,929,127 of OX578137.1, forward strand.
TATTACACGATTTATTTGCAATTTTTCCAACTGAACATTAAACCTAAATGAATGCAAAACACCACTGCAGAGAACCTGACGCCGAATCACCACCAACTTAATAAACTTTACTTTTTGCTGATTATATAACTTTATTAAAGCACAAAAAAGGTTTTAGAGTTGTTTATTAAATTGATTAGTATTAGGAGTAAAGCCTCTGCAAATGATGTATGGACGATTTTTGAAAATGAAAATGATCATTTTGCCCATTCTTTAAATATTCCCAACTTATAATGGAAATAGTGATAACGATAGTACTTTAATGATATGTTTTTGTCATTCTGCATTTAGTTTTTCCAAAAACACATTGGGAAGGATTTCTTTATAGGAAGATTCAATATAAACAAGAAATGTGTGAAGAAGTTTCCTATAGTGGCAAGCCGTGTGTATGCTCCATTTTTGACGGAACTGTTAAGAATTTCTATATTTTTAGCATACTTGTTTGGTATAGACATACACATTTTCAGAAAAATCATAAGTGGTATATCCAGAACCGGAAATCAAGGGGATCAAGACGTGATAAACATGCATAAAATTAATTTTTCGTTAGTAGCTCGAAAAATAAAATAAGCTCTCTGGATTACAAAAATATATAATATATATACCTTTCATCTCATGAAAAGTGAAATTTTAAGCTTAAATATGTAAATTAGCGCCACTTCCACTCCATTTCGTTTAAAGAGCAGTTTCTCAAAACTTGTTTTTTCATGCTTTGGTATACTTTATGTAAATTCTAAAACTTGTGTAACTCTACCTTCATAAAATTTTATAGACGCATAAAAATTAAATTTTTGCATCCAGTCAAACTGAATTTTTTACTTAAATTAACTAATATTTTTACAAAGAGTTTGGAAAATATGCCTAATTTTGATATGTAATAGTTTCATAAATGTAGATGCTATAGAATTTACATAAATTGCATCAAAGTTGAAAAATCACCCATTGAGAAACAGCCCCTAGAATGGAAGTAGCGCTTGTATTTTACATTTTTTTCTTGTAATTCATGAGATAAAAAATAGATAAATTATACACTTTTGTAATCAGCAGAACTTATTTTATTTATTGAGCTATTAAATGACAATCGATTTTTGAATGTTTGTCACGTCTTGATCCATTTAAGTAATCCCTCTGCACCAAGAAAGTAAAAATATAGTTAAGAATTATATAAGCATATATTATATATATAAGCATAATTACGTAGTAATTAATAATACGAAGTAATCAATAATTTTAGAAATTAGAATAGCCGATGTATAGCCTCTATGTATTTTATTTTTACACGGTATTTGTAGGAAGAGTAGTAAGAATACGTTGTCTAAAAATTGGCGTTTTGCCCTGTTACAGTTCATTTTAATAATTGGAATTGCGATTCTGTGAATTTGCGTACAATTTCAGGCGGGTATGCAAAATTTCATCTTTCTATCTATTGTAGTTTTCGAGTAAATGTGATCACAAAATTTAGGCAAATGTTGATTTCTCTTCATTAGGAATGGAGAATGGACTTCACGTTATATTACGTTTTACTACTGTCAGCTCAATATTAATTTTACTGGCTCTATAGTTAGGTAAACTATCCCTAAATTTCACCAACCCTGATTAAAAAAGTATATATAAAAGTGACCACAATTTACATCTCATTTTACTGCTGCTAGTATGTAATAACCTGGCCGAGTTCACACTCACATTATAATTTAGATAGAAAATTATCACAAAAGGAATTATGGATATTTTATCCAAAATATTACCACAAAATGTAAAACCGATCGGCAACGACTTGAAAAATTGTTTAAACAATTTTTTGTTAAACTTTTTAACACTTTACAACAAAGTTAAAAAGTGTTTATGACTTTGTTCATTCTGTCTGTCTGTCTGTCTGTCTATTCGTTAGCACGATAACTGTTCTAAAAATGACTTAATCAAAATGAAATTTTAGTATGTTGTTCAGACGGTCTGTAGGACCTATGGGAATATAAATGACTAATATCACCCAATTAGTTTTGGATTGAACCCGGGTCGAAAAAATGAAATATATTGAGCCCTATGGGTTCTAATTCTTCAAACATTTTTTAAGCGGATTTCAAATTCACAAATTGCTTCGAAAATTTTAGGTAATATTCAAATTGTTCCATAAAATATATAAAAAAAATTCAGCGAAATATATTCAGTAGTTTTTTAAATAAAAATTAAAATAATAATAACACCTCTTATACGAAGCGATCACGTGACCATGATATGAAAATATCACGTGACCCACTTCAAAATGATATATGGCATCCATCTTGTCTCAAAATCGTGATTTTTGAAGTTCTTTTTAATTCATATTGAGTGTTGTATCCTTCCTAAAACCACTTTATTTTTGCTTAAATTCTGTGCATCTACATACTGAAACAACGCAATTACAATATATTTGAGTTTAAATGCTCATCCAAATTTGATTATGTCTACAACGAAGCCTATTTTTCATCTATGTAAAATGTAAACAGCAAAATATGTAGAATGAGTTGTATTAGAGTTGCTGTATTTCTTTAACACAAAATCATTTAGTTCATGGAGTCTGCGTAGCTGATATGAATGAAATATTCATTGATTTTACAAAGAGAAGGACGATATTTTTCGATGAAGTTTTACGCATAGAGTGTAATTACTTATAGCTCCATGGTCTTAATTTTTAAATAAAATAAATTATTATAGTATTGTGATGAATAACATGAATTGGAAATTATTTATGAATGAAAAGCTGCTTTTATAGAGAGAGCCAGGCGTATTATTTTTTCTATGACGTCATTTGAATGAATTTCAGTTGTTTTCGATGAAGTTTTCAAATATAATAAATTATCGTAGTATTATGATAATTCTAAAATTATTACCGAGGAGTGTATCACATTTTAGAGATGTTTAAACCAGGCAATTTAAATTTCAATGCCGTCATTTGAATGAAGTTCATTTTTTTCGATGAAGGTTTAAGTTTTCAAATATAATAAATGAATGTAGTATTGTGATAAGTTTTAAAATACTACCGATGAATGTATTGCAGTTTAGACTTGTTTAAATAAAATTGCATTGAAGTTGGAAAGTGTTTCATAATCAATGCTTTAAGCATGATTGATCTTTCTTGTTTAATATCATACAGCTTATTGCGAAATAATGACAAACTGAAAATTTTCAACTCTCTCAGTGCTTTTATTTATGCCTACATACATTAATATCATTTTTAATGTCATTGGGAATGAATGCTTTTTACCAAGTTTGTATTATTCATATTCTAATGATAGATTAAATAAGAGATTATTATGTATGAAGCAAGACTGAAAGTTTTGTGATTTTTTTAAAATGCATTAAAAAATTAAGGGACTTCCAAACATTTGAATACGTTTAAAACAAATAGGGTTCCAGTATTTACAGATTCTATAACTAGTACCAAATCACGTTCAAAATGTTCCATCTGTTCGTAAGATCGCAATCATAGACGCACACACATACACATACACAAATATACACAGACATCACCTCAAAAACGTTCGATTCTTATTCAAAGGTGCTTGAAACGTGCTCTTCCGTCGAAAATTCGAATTGGAATTTCTGACCCCTTCAAAATATTTCCCCTATACACTAAATTATGTATTGAAAGTAATACAATTTGTCGTTTTAGGGATTATTTTGGGACTGACTGATTAAAAGACACATCCACATTCAAAAGTACTGAAAGTATAAACTTGAAATTTTCTATTCGCTTGGAACTTGACTTCTAGATAATGAGAAAAATTTTAAATTTTAGAATCCTGCTCCATAAATTTAGAAATCGCTGAATTTTCGTTCTGACATTTTTCAGCTGTAACTCGTGAAATATGAGATACATAAAATAAAATTCGTTTTTATTCCATTATCCTGCGCAGAAAAATATTCTAAATTGTCTTAATAAATACTGAGTATACAATCAACAGTTATTGAGATATTTTAATTGATGGATATAACTGCTGACAATTTTTAAATATTTTATCTGTGAATTTATTTATAGATTTTGATTCCATAGTGGTAACTATGGTTATCAAGTTACTTTTCAAATATCGAAACAATGTATTAGTGTTTTTTCAAATTAACCAATTGACAAATAATGCTGTAATTAATTGATTTTTCTGGAAACGTCGAAAAAAAAGTCAGTTTACAATGATCGGAAATGAAATGAAATATTGTTTCACCTACCGCAATTTAAATGCTAACTGAATTATAAAATGTGAGCCATGTGTATGATGAAATTTGAAAGTCACATCGCAAGGTTGTCACTTTCAGTGACCACTAGACATAATATCTAGTTTATATATTAGGTACTGAACTGACTGATTAAGTGAAGTAATGTATCAAAATTATCGAGCATTTCCATTGTAGCTAGAATCGAGGGGTGTTGGTATCATTCGGTCTACTTCAGCTTCGAAACAAAGGGGAAAATCTAGGATTTCAAAATTTTGAATTAGGGATGGCCACGTAAAGGAATAATTAAAGAAATCCCAAGCACTTTTCGAAATAATGTAGCACTTCCACTAGAGACATAATCTCAGTTTTTGCCTTACTCTATCCGTTTCAACTTCTAAGTCAACCGAAAAATGTAATGTTTTAAAACTTTGAAGTATTAAGGGCGACTATATAAATAGATTTTTATAAACTTACACCACGTGCCTTTCAAAAACAATAAACACATCATTCCTTTCGCTGCCAACAATTCTGGAAATATTCACGAACCAGAAGTCTGCTAATTGGAAAATTAAACAATTAAATCATTCTGTCCCGTATGGAAATAAGATTCAATATGTTTTCCCATTTAATAATTTACCAGAATTATAAAATATGTGCCATTAAATCTGTTTTGACATTTAGAAAAGTTATCATCACCTGGATTGTGTGTGTACGTGCCACATTTATTGACCACTACCCATTTCGAACCGACGAAGTTGTTAATTTAAGACAATTCATAAGATATAAGATATTACATGTGGCATGAGTTACTCTATATAAAACACAATTTGCCGATTTGGAGATATGTTTGGTGTTATTTCTTCATAAATAAATTTTTACATATTTAACATGAGCTTACAAAACAACAAAATCTCGAAAACAACACATGTAAGTATTTAGTAAATGAAGTCATTATTTTTAAAATAAAAGAAGTATATATAAAATGGCTCTTCGGTTAATAATCTTTCCAAAATTGGTTTAGAATTTTATATAAAATTTTCGAAATAGACTGTCATAAAAGTCGTTCTTGTAGTTCTATCGATTTGCACTTTTTTTATCATTGCAATGACTATACATATGTCCACGATATCACGTCTATGAACTGCCAGAACGCCATACAGGTATCTTTGATGAATGCTGTTTTTTTGTTCTAACATGATTAAGACGTACATTTATCATAATTTAAGAGACAAATTTCCATCCCCTATCTAAATACTCTTTTTCACATACACTGTGTTTTATCGAAAATGTAATGCATCCTTTGTCAAAAGTGAATATTTCTAACCTAGCTGCTGTAGTAATACTAATACATCTATTTAATACTCCCATGAAATTACTATTCTAGAATTGTGGATTTAGCATTACGGTATAATCTTCTCTTCGTGTTCATGCCAACGATGACGTGATTGAGTTGACAACCCCTATTCTGCGAGAGCGATTCATGTGTGAACTTCGAGTTCTGTGTAATACGATATAAGACATTGCATTGGTTATGAGTTACGACCCGTAATACTTAGAATATATCATATGACTTTTATCCAGTGAAATTAAGTAATGTGCAAATCAGCGAACGCAGATAATGTATACTTACCTCCATTTAAATATATGGAAACTTTGCTATAAGTTTAACTTCCAGTCTCTTTTAATCGAAATAAATTAGAGTAATAAATGTAATGAAGTGACTAATTGAGATTCGAACCTTGTTATATGTGTGCTATTTTTGCCCATTTATTATATTTAGGGAACGTTATATGCAGTTTGACTTGTTTTTGACTTGTTGGGATGCAAATAATCATATTCTAAGTTTTCCTGTTTTGTTTGAGCATTTTTGTTGTGTTTTGGCACTGTCCAATCGTGTGTGTTAGTTCGCTGCTTCATATTGGTTGGGTTTTTCTTTATTCTGATTTATTCGAAACAGAAGAGCTCATAAATTATGCAAAATAGTCCCACGAGGGCTGTTTGTAATGGGAGCAATAAAAATCCTAAATTTGGGAACGCCCTCTACAGGCGGATTCAGAAAGTGCATATTTGTCCTAGATGTTATCATTTCTGTTAATAACCAGAAACAATTTAAAACTCAAATGTTATTCAAATTTTTTAACCCCTTGACCTATAACTAGATCTTGGATACATTTAATGTTTCATAAATCAACGTTGTAGGCATAAATCGAGATAACACCTCTATGCGCGTATTTCACATTTTAAAGCAAATACGCTTTATTAATTAAGTCATGCATACGCACCGATTTTGTAAACAAAAAGAAACTTTTTTTAGGGTAATTGTACATTTGTTAAAAATTACTCCTTTGGAAAGCAAAATACTCCTTCAAATCAAGTCAGGGAGTAATTTTACTTTTCTTGAAAAATTCTAGCTCGATCTATGGTTGTAGGCATTGACGTCTGTGGGATGCGCGCAGATTTAAATATTGTCATGCGCAAATCTTACAGAAATGTAGGGGCCGTGGTTTGAATCCTGAGACTACACTTAAGGTCTCTTAATTCGTATGTCAAGTGGATAAAATAAGTACGGTTTCAGTAAGACATAATGCCTCTATACGAGTATTTCACGATATGAAATAGGAAAATACCCTTTGAAAATTAAGTAAGGCGTGTTTTTACCCATTGATTTTGAAAAAAAAAAATCGCCAATCACGATGTTCACGGAAGTTCCGAAACAGTCATAAGAACGGAAATCAGTCACAAATTTCCAGAAAATGTTAAGAATTTAAAGACACTCACTAATTTTGAGATAGGAATTTTCTCATTCTTTTGGCAATCCGTTTCCTCACAATTGTGAAAATCATGCTCGCAAATGACGATTCCCACTGATTCACGCAAGACTATTGTGTGAATAGGATTCACTGGTCATGTTTTACGGCAAAAGATGACCAGTGATTATCTTTCTTCCACTTTTGAAGTTTACATAACTGACTTAAATGTTATAATAATTTCTTGTTATATAGAAAAATATATTTTCTCATGTATCTTGAATGAAATGAAGGGCTATTTTGCAGCAGTACCACGAAATACAAACTAAATGTGTACTTTATTTTCAGTATATTTTGCATAATTGGGAAAATATGTTTCGCTTATGCAATCTAGTTGCATCAACTAAATTATATAATTATTACGTATTGTTTCTCAAACTTATTATTACTGCAATGAAGGTATGTGTTGCAGCATTTTCGTAAAAACTGCATTTGTACAAGATCCTCCGTATATTTCATTTTGTGAAAATATTTTTTACTTTCGCAATATCTTTGCATAAGCTATAATTTATGTTCATTTGTGTTTTATACAGAAACTATTTTTCAAATGTGTTATTAATGAAATAAACGTCACTTTTTTAATAATAGTATTAAAATAATGATTTGGGTACTTAGAAATGCAGCCATTCCAAAAATCTAAATTAGAATTTGATGCATTTGCATCTAAATTTACATGTTTAGAATTTAAATTAGAAATTAATATTTATTTCATTCTTTAGTTTAAATAAAAATAGTAATCTTAACAACTGTAATTTAAATGAGTTCGTAAAATAATAAAAAACTAAGAAAATCTAGCTGGTTTAACAATAAAATTTACAAAAATTTTTTGACTCCGTCAAATATATAATGTATTCTGTTTTTCATCATACACGTAAACATAAAGAGAGCATTTCTTGAATATTTTTTTTAAACAATTAATAGTCAAAATTTTCTTCTGTTGGGTAAACCTGAAATTGTTTTTATAATATCTAGAAATTTGAGAGTAATTGCTCATTTGTTAAAAATGACTCCTCTGGAAAGCAAAATACTCCTTCAAAATAAGTCAGGGATTATTTTTACTCTTCTGGAAAAATTCCAGGTCGATATTTGATTCCAATATTCAAGAATCGTAGAAATCGTACTAAATTACGTACAAAACGCTTAATTATTTCTTGAGATATCTAATCCACAATCGCGCACACACGCATATTAACCTACACATATATATACACATACACAGGCATCACCCCAAAAACGTTTGATTCGTGTTCAGAGATGCTTGAAACACACTTTTCCGTTAAAAACCCGACTTCCAGTTTTCGACTCCATCACAATATTTTCACTATATATTGTACTAAGTGTGTAGGGAGAGTTAAAACCTACCACATAAATTTAATTCCTTTTTAGTTCATCAATTTAATATTTTTTAGTTAAATGTTTTTCGTATTGTGTTTATACGTTATTGCTAATTTTACATCTGTGGAGAAAGTCTTATAAACTGTATTTGCTAGATTACATATGTAACTATTTGGATATTTTTATTTTTACATTTTACTATAATTCTCATCAATTACATTTATTTACCCATAAAAGAACATAAAATTTTGCTGTTGCAACATATTACGACACAGCTATGCTCTTATCTTATATGCGCTATTTAATTGCAAATGCTATAAGGGACTCGGATTTTGTGGAAATTCAATTTATGGAATGTAAGACTCCATTTGCGTGGCAAAACTTAATTACCATTTGACGTCACGGTGGGCCCTTGTAATTGCTATCACTACATATTTGTCGCCAAAAGCAATTTCAATTTATTGAGAAGTCTGCAGTGTCAATTGTACTTAAAGTTAGAGTGAGCTAGCTATGAAAATAAGCAATTTTATTTAGAGTCCCATTTTTATGTTTCTGAATAAAACTTAATGTTTCAGAAGAGTACTCTCCTTACAGTTAGAAGTGCTTCCTTTATACTAAGTGCAAGTTTGTGAACATTTGCTTTATGTTTTGTGCATACTTGTGAAGTGCTTTGCACATTTATCATATGTCTAGTTTTTGATCTCCTCAAGAGATAGGGAATTAACACTCTTGAAAAATAAAGTAGCATTTTTTTAATGAATTTATTTTTGTTTAATGTTATATGGCGCTTAGCGTGGAAAATAGTTTTCTTAATCGAAATTTCGGTTTCAGTAGGTTCTGTCTAACGGTCAATACTATACATGTGTCAAGATTCAACCGTGGAGTTTGAGAATTATGGTCTAGGTGTCGCAGGTGTTAATAAAGTAGTCGCTATTGTTAGTTGACACAGAAGAAAGGCGTAGTATTTAGCATATGTGTTTTTGATTATTTTTAAATTATGATCTCCCTAACTGTTAAGTATTTTTAATTAGTATTTCTTTATAGTTGTAGGGTAGAGGATAGAATATATGGAAAATAAAAAGAAATTGAAAGGTAAAATAATTTAGAATATATAGGGATATTCTCTTTTGTTGCATTTCTAATTTGCTTTGAGCTAATAATGTATTTTCACAAAATTGCCAGTTTAAACAATTATTTTAGGCCTGTCGCCACAGAAATACATACAATGCAGGATTACTTATCTTATCCAGCGCTACCTGAATTATTATCTCAAACGATATTGGCGTTTTTTTTAATATAAAGTTTTAACTCCTTACTTTTATCTTCATGGATTCAACGTTCAAAGTCATCGTAGGGCTTCTGCAGGAACTAGAAATATTTTCATACCCCCTATTTTCTACGCCCCATAGGAAATTTGAAAATCGTTAGATTCTCTTCCATGGTCGGTATTATAAATGTACAAAGATTAGGTCTTATTGTTCATCAAGGGAATGGAGTGTTTTCACTCCCCCATTTTTACGCTCGCGAGGGGAGAATTCATAGACGCAAAGATATACTATATATGTCTATAGTGAAATCGAAAATCAGGTTCCATTTTGTTTTTACCCCTGTTCAGTGAGTGTGTAAAGATTCAGCCTTCTAAATCAATGAGGGCGTTTATTTAAGATTTAGAGAAAAAAAACCCTCCATTTCTTATACTCCAGAAATGAAAAGAAAAGTCGGTTAATCTTAAAATTTTTCCGTGTTTTACGTTGTACATGTGAAAGTTGCATTGGCATCTTCTAGGTCTGTGTGGAGTTCTTGTAGGACGATGTGGAAAGATACAAACACGATAGATAATTGTTATATAGATTACGTGCATAATAACATTCAACAAATTGAAAGTGCACAATGCACGAGTTTTCTTAAAGACTACAATTATTTTTTTTGTGTTTCTTTATATACATTTATTGGAGTTTTGTTACAAACACACACAGCCTATTTGGAATTTTACCGAATGTTCAGTATGAATGCTATTTCATTATCTGTTGACGACGGTATATTTAAAATATTGCCAATCCGCTAAAATTTCAAAAATCACCAAAATCATTAAGGTATGTATTATTCCATTCTAATAAGAGTGATTTTACCCCTTTTCTAATCATAAATGACATAAATTAAATTTTCTGAAAACTAATTGTTGTCAAAAATGTCAATTAGCAGCATTACAAATTCGTAAGCAAGCATCTAATAAAGTGCAATGCATTGAAGCATATGCAGTCTTTATTTTCAGTTTTATTTGGACTTTTAAGCACCTAATTGAAGAAAAGAAGGTGTGCATATGTGACGCAACGACCAAATTTACATTTTGGGGTTTTAGTTAATATCAAAGAAACGTTGTACACCCAGACACATAGACGTAAATTTCACGATAAAATATTGTACTCATGTTCTAGAGATTTAAAAAACGTATATATTCATTGAAAAAATTAATTCATATTTTCGATTCCTTTCCAATATTTTTTATGTTGTTATTCTATGTTTTGTAGGTAAAATAAAGTTATAAACACTACGTACATAGGCAAAGTTGAATGCATTCGCTTTTTCTTATTTTTTCTACTGCAAATTCATGTTATGAACAATGAAACATTTTTTTTACGTTTTCCCGATAATCTTTTCCACTGTGCTTAAACATAATCCAAATTTAAAATTAAAATTTTGTTATTTTTGTTGGCTTTGAAAATAAAAGCAATTGTAACCAAAATTATTTTTATTAACTTTTAGAAAAAATAATCTCATTTCTTTCCATTTTTCTAAATATTATATTAAATTGTGTCGCTATTCTCACCATTACTGCTAAACAAAGCATAAATTCAGTTTTAGGATGAATTATTATTTATGCAATTCCCAAGGATTTTCAAATCAAATTACTTGAATGCATAATCTAAACAAACAAAATTCAGGCTGGCGAGGAAGTAGAAATTGTGCTAGAGAAATAAATATGAAAATATTTTGAAGTATGATACTTCTTTTAAAACATATCAACCATAAAAGTTATAAAATAATGGGGTGCTTCTGTTAAGCCAATATTCATATTATTTGTATTTCGAAATTTTTAATTTATTTGTAAGATCCACTTACTACTTATTTTCCATTTAGATTTACTTACTTTGAGCATAAAAGTGTAGGAAAGCGTATATTACATAAATATCAAATGCCACATATAAAAAAAATGTATATTTCATTGAAATATATGTATTTATGATTATATATTAGCTTATTCGTCGAAAAATATTTTTATTCAAAATTTACTTTCATGGTGCGAGGAAAAACTTTTGGTTTGAAAGTGGTAAGGCTGGTCTTTTTAGAGCTTTCCCAGTTAAATAAACTATAAAAAATCTTTCAAAGGAGAATCAAACCACATATCTCCGTCTAGCTAGTGTTTGTTTTTAACCACCGTGATACCACTGGCCAATTAAAGACTAAAGACTTACCTGGCCGGCAAAATAATACGAGGAAAGAGTCTGGCAGTCTATCAACAAAGGCCATCGATTTACAACTAAGTTTATCTGAATATGTTTTCTACTTTCAGTCTACCTTATTTTCCTGCCTTGTTTTCAGTGTCTACCTTATTTTCCTACCTTGCTTTTAGTTACTACCTTATTTACCTACCTTGCTTTTAGTTTCTAACTTATTTTCCTGTCTTGTTTTCAGTGTCTACCTTATTTTCCTGCCTTGTTTTCAGTATCTACCTTATTTTTCTGCCTTGTTTTCAGTGTCTACCTTATTTTCCTACCTTGCTTTCAGTTTCTACCTTATTTTCCTACCTTGCTTTCAGTTTCTACCTTATTTTCCTACCTTGCTTTCAGTTTCTACCTTATTTTCCTACCTTGATTTTAGTTTCTACCTTATTTTCCTGCCTTGTTTTCAGTGTCTACCTTATTTTCATGCCTTGTTTTCAGTGTCTACCTTATTTTCCTGCCTTGTTTTCAGTGTCTACCTTATTTTCCTGCCTTGTTTTCAGTGTCTACCTTATTTTCCTGCCTTGTTTTCAGTGTCTACCTTATTTTCCTGCCTTGTTTTCAGTGTCTACCTTATTTTCCTGCCTTGCTTTCAGTTTCTACCTTATTTACCTACCTTGCTTTTAGTTTCTACCTTATTTTCCTACCTTGCTTTCAGTTTCTACCTTATTTACCTACCTTGCTTTTTGTTTCTAACTTATTTTCCTGCCTTGCTTTCAGTTTTTACCTTATTTTCTTGCCTTGCCTTCAGTTTCTACCTTATATTTCTGCCTTCAGTAACGTTTGCTCTTCGACCGGTAGATGCCGATCGTGCTTTGAGGAATGTAGATCACTCTTTTGCTGCTGCTCTTAAAAAAGAAGGCTATATTTTATTTTCGAAACCGGAAGATACCCTTATCTATGCGGTGTTACTCGAAGCTTTAAGAACTTTAAATCATGTAAATTTAATTGTCTTTAATCTTAATAGTTTAGAATGTTTATTAAAAACAATAAGGTCCTGTATTGCAATATTGGTATTGATTCTACTCAGGTTTACATCGGTCACATAACCAAGGTTCAAAATAATGAAAACTTTTTACATGTGGAATGATTCGTTAATAGCATGATTAATGATAAACTATAATTTATAACTCGTATTAAACGAAATTCTAATTGTAAAATTATTGTTCTACTATTGCCACATCACACGTTTGAATATACCGTAAAACAACATCACTCAATTATTAATCAATTATTTATATTAAATTCTTAAAATATTTGCTGTTCATTTAATGATAAATCCACGGAGCAACATTCAAAAGAGTGAATAAGGAATTACTTGCCTCAAGTTTTCTCTTTGCGTCGAAAGAACTTCGTGCCATTTAGAAAAAGGAAGAAACAAAGTGGCAGTCATTGATGCGTAAGTTGATAAAAGACTTCAGAAAAATATTTTTTCTGTTTCATTTTACATTTCTAGCGTGAAGTATGTTGCGCTTCTTATTTTCTTTATAACAGGGAATTTGCTTTAAAATGCAAGCAAAAGGTTTAAATAACAAAACATATATAATAAGCAAAATCTGAAAATTTTCCCAGTTCTATGAACTTTTACATTATATGTATGTCTTGTATTTTGCATTTATATACAGGATTGCATTTACTATATATATAGCAGACACCATTTTTAAAACACTAACGTATCTCACAATTCAATTTATCTCCTATCACGTCAATTGCTCTACAACTCAGCGATGACCTTTTTTATATATTCTCTGTAGAAATCTCTAGGAAGGGCTTGTATCTTGAAGAATATTTGATATTTCGGAAAATTCTAATATATTTGAAAAATCGCCAAATTGGCGAAAGATTGCCAAATATGGCTACTCTATATTTACGCAATAGCAGGCGGCTGCAGGTAAAGGTGTTTTTCCCTTTTAATTCTGGGGGCTCAAAGAACCTCCAGTAAAGGTATTTAACAGCCATGTTCGTAACACTATTGTATAGAGAAAGTATTGTTCTCCTGAATATTTTCACTTTCTAGATTACGACGGATAAACACGTTTTAAGACTTCAGAAACCCATTTAAATTCTAAATTTGATTGACAGGTTGATGGTCATCAGAAAAGCCAACCAGTTTTGTTGAATATGCACTGTTATTGATGGAGGATACCTTCTTCTATTTAAATGGTCATCAGAAAAACCAACCTGTTTTGCTGGATATGCACTGTTATCGCTGGAGGATACATTTTTCTATTTAAATGGTCATCAGAAAAGTCAACCTATTTTGATGAGGATGCACTATCATCGCTGGAGGATACTTTCTTCTATTTAAATGGTCATCAGAGAAACCAACCTGTTTTGCTGGATATGCACTGTTATCGCTGGAGGATACATTTTTCTATTTAAATGGTCATCAGAAAAGCCAACCTATTTTGATGAGGATGCACTATCATCGCTGGAGGAAACTTTCTTTTATTTAAATGGTCATCAGAGAAACCAACCTGTTTTGCTGAATATGCACTGTTATCGCTGGAGGATACATTTTTCTATTTAAATGGTCATCAGAAAAGCCAACCTATTTTGATGAATATGTACTGTTATCGTTGAATACATTCATCTATTCAAATGGTCATCAGAAAACCCAACCTGTTTTGCTGAATATGCACTGTCATCGCTGGAGGATACATTTTTCTATTTTAATGGTCATCAGAAAAGTCAACCTATTTTGATGAGGTTGCACTATCATCGCTGGAGGAAACTTTCTTCTATTTAAATGGTCATCAGAGAAACCAACCTGTTTTGCTGGATATGCACTGTTATCGCTGGAGGATACATTTTTCTATTTAAATGGTCATCAGAAAAGCCAACCTATTTTGATGAGGATGCACTATCATCGCTGGAGGATACTTTCTTCTATTTAAATGGTCATCAGAGAAACCAACCTGTTTTGCTGGATATGCACTGTTATCGCTGGAGGATACATTTTTCTATTTAAATGGTCATCAGAAAAGCCAACCTATTTTGATGAATATGTACTGTTATCATTGAATACATTCATCAATTCAAATAGTCATCAGAAAACCCAACCTGTTTTGCTGAATATGCACTGTCATCGCTGGAGGATACATTCTTCTATTTAAATGGCCATCAGAAAAGCCAACCTGTTTTGCTGAATATGCACTGTTATCGCGGGAGGATGCATTCTTTTATTTAAATGGTCATCAGAAAAAAACAACCTATTTTGATGAATATGCACTGTCATCGCTGGAGGATACATTTTTCTATTTTAATGGTCATCAGAAAAGTCAACCTATTTTGATGAGGATGCACTATCATCGCTGGAGGAAACTTTCTTTTATTTAAATGGTCATCAGAGAAACCAACCTGTTTTGCTGGATATGCACTGTTATCGTTGGAGGATACATTTTTCTATTCAAATGGTCATCAGAAAACCCAACCTGTTTTGCTGAATATGCACTGTCATCGCTGGAGGATACATTCTTCTATTTAAATGGCCATCAGAAAAGCCAACCTGTTTTGCTGAATATGCACTGTTATCGCTGGAGGATACATTTTTCTATTTAAATGGTCATCAGAAAAGCCAACCTATTTTGATGAATATGTACTGTTGTCGTTGAATACATTCATCTATTCAAATGGTCATCAGAAAACCCAACCTGTTTTGCTGAATATGTACTGTCATCGCTGGAGGATACATTTTTCTATATTAATGGTCATCAGAAAAGTCAACCTATTTTGATGAGGATGCACTATCATCGCTGGAGGAAACTTTCTTTTATTTAAATGGTCATCAGAGAAACCAACCTGTTTTGCTGGATATGCACTGTTATCGCTGGAGGATACATTTTTCTATTTTAATGGTCATCAGAAAAGTCAACCTATTTTGATGAGGATGCACTGCCATCGCTGGAGGATACATTCTTCTATTTAAATGGCCATCAGAAAAGCCAACCTGTTTTGCTGAATATGCACTGTTATCGCGGGAGGATGCATTCTTTTATTTAAATGGTCATCAGAAAAAAACAACCTATTTTGATGAATATGCACTGTCATCGCTGGAGGATACATTTTTCTATTTTAATGGTCATCAGAAAAGTCAACCTATTTTGATGAGGATGCACTATCATCGCTGGAGGAAACTTTCTTTTATTTAAATGGTCATCAGAGAAACCAACCTGTTTTGCTGGATATGCACTGTTATCGCTGGAGGATACATTTTTCTATTTAAATGGTCATCAGAAAAGCCAACCTATTTTGATGAATATGTACTGTTATCATTGAATACATTCATCTATTCAAATGGTCATCAGAAAACCCAACCTGTTTTGCTGAATATGCACTGTCATCGCTGGAGGATACATTCTTCTATTTAAATGGCCATCAGAAAAGCCAACCTGTTTTGGTGAATATGCACTGTTATCGCGGGAGGATGCATTCTTCTATTTAAATGGTCATCAGAGAAACCAACCTGTTTTGCTGGATATTCACTGTTATCGCTGGAGGATACATTTTTCTATTTAAATGGTCATCAGAAAAGCCAACCTATTTTGATGAATATGTACTGTTATCGTTGAATACATTCATCTATTCAAATGGTCATCAGAAAACCCAACCTGTTTTGCTGAATATGCACTGTCATCGCTGGAGGATACATTTTTCTATTTTAATGGTCATCAGAAAAGTCAACCTATTTTGATGAGGATGCACTATCATCGCTGGAGGAAACTTTCTTTTATTTAAATGGTCATCAGAGAAACCAACCTGTTTTGCTGGATATGCACTGTTATCGCTGGAGGATACATTTTTCTATTTAAATGGTCATCAGAAAAGCCAACCTATTTTGATGAATATGTACTGTTATCATTGAATACATTCATCTATTCAAATGGTCATCAGAAAACCAACCTGTTTTGCTGAATATGCACTGTCATCGCTGAAGGATACATTCTTCTATTTAAATGGCCATCAGAAAAGCCAACCTGTTTTGCTGAATATGCACTATTATCGCGGGAGGATGCATTCTTCTATTTAAATGGTCATCAGAGAAACCAACCTGTTTTGCTGGATATGCACTGTTATCGCTGGAGGATACATTTTTCTATTTAAATGGTCATCAGAAAAGTCAACCTATTTTGATGAGGATGCACTATCATCGCTGGAGGAAACTTTCTTTTATTTAAATGGTCATCAGAGAAACCAACCTGTTTTGCTGGATATGCACTGTTATCGCTGGAGGATACATTTTTCTATTTAAATGGTCATCAGAAAAGCCAACCTATTTTGATGAATATGAACTGTTATCATTGAATACATTCATCTATTCAAATGGTCATCAGAAAACCCAACCTGTTTTGCTGAATATGCAATGTCATCGCTGGAGGATACATTCTTCTATTTAAATGGCCATTAGAAAAGCCAACCTGTTTTGCTGAATATGCACTGTTATCGCGGGAGGATGCATTCTTCTATTTAAATGGTCATCAGAGAAACCAACCTGTTTTGCTGGATATGCACTGTTATCGCTGGAGGATACATTTTTCTATTTAAATGGTCATCAGAAAAGCCAACCTATTTTGATAAATATGTACTGTTATCGTTGAATACATTCAGCTATTCAAATGGTCATCAGAAAAGCCAACCTGTTTTGCTGAATATGCACTGTCATCGCTGGAGGATACATTCTTCTATTTAAATGGCTATCAGAAAAGCCAACCTGTTTTGCTGAATATGCACTGCTATCGCGGGAGGATGCATTCTTTTATTTAAATGGTCATCAGAAAAAAACAACCTATTTTGATGAATATGCACTGTCATCGCTGGAGGATACACTTTTCTATTTAAATGGTCATCAGAAAAGCGAACCTGTTTTGCTGAATATGTAGTGTTATCCCTGGAGGATACATTCTTCTATTAAAATAATTTGAAGGGGTGGCCACCGACTGCAATCAAGGGGCAGCCCCAAGTTACCGAGGCACAGTGATATGATTCATAAAAACGGCTGATTCACTTAATCAATTATTCGAATAACCGGCGGTCACGTATTTAAATCGCATCTTCTTATAATTTGGCGACTTGGCGTATTTTAAAATGCCGCCAAGTCGCTAATTTTCTGAAAACCTGTAATGTATATTGAACAGTTTATTCTAGAGCAATAGCAAATGGTATCATTCTTTTTGCCGTCTAACATCACATGTGAAACAAGTAATTGATTAATGCATATAAACATTATTATTATTTTTTTTTTATTTTATCAATTTTTGTTGGCCGTTTGGAATAAAAAATATTTGTACTATTTTTCTCAATTGTGTCATTATCGGCAGAAATAACAATTAACATTTATAACAATTATCCAAAATATAAGAATGTGACAAGTGATTTTTAAAGGCCCCTTCATATGGTGGCAAATGGTGTTACACTTTTGAAGGACCTATTAAGTATGTTTATTCTATTATATTTATTTCGCATATTTATTCGCACAGTCATACGAAAAACCGGACATGACATCTCTAGAGCCGGAAATAAAAATCCTTAGTGAATCCTCCCACTCCCTCCTACTTCGTCCGGAATTTGATCCTGAATCCATATCAGTCATTATCTAAGTTCTATATTAGGCAATTCTGACAAGTAGGTGTTTCACTGAAAGTTTTGGAACCGAAATGAAAAAAAAAAGAAATCTTTAGTGATTCCCCTTAGTTCCTCTGGAATGTAATGCTAAATTCATATCATCCAACATCCGAATTCTATCTATAACCAATCGTGAGTAACATATGTTTGAAAAAATTTATACGGAAGTGTAAATTCTTAATTACACTCCAATTGTCCATTAAAATTTGATGCTGCATTTATTTCAGTTGTCATCTTAAGCAGTTGTCTATAGCAGATTCTGAGAAATATGCAAATGTTTCAAGGAAAATGTAAGTTTTTTAATCGGAAGTAATATGTTCAGAATCAGAAGTGGAAATCATTTGTGAGTTCTATTATTTGACGCCGAATTCACATGAGACACGATCTACATTCTATATATAGCCAATACTGAGAATTAGATATGTTAAGGACATTTTTTGAACCGGAAGTAGAAAAGAAATCTTAAGTAAAAAATTTTTAACGAACCACCCTACCTTATCTAAAATTTGATTCTGAATCAATATCAGTTATCATCTAAGCTCTAGCTGTAGCCAATTTTGAAAAATAGATTTTCAAGTAAAATGCAAAATTTGAACCGGAAATGGAAAACGAACCGGAAGTGAAAATCCTTATTCTACATCTCCTCAGGAGTTCGATGCTGAATCTATATTATCAGTCATCGTCTCGGCTCTATTTATAGCTGATTCTTAGGAAAAAAATGTTCAAAGGAAAATATTTTGTAAAAATTAGTATGGCAAAAATTTTGCAATCAATAACAATTATATTGTGCAATTATCCAAAGTATACTTTGGGTAATTGCTGTAAGCAAGAAAAAATTTCATCTTTCATTTTAAGGATAACCATTTACAGTTTGTTGAATATTTTACAATTGAAAATATTTGCTCTCATGCTAAATTTAAAATAATGAGAACAAAGATTCAATTTAATAAATTCAT
This sequence comes from Amaurobius ferox, assembly GCA_951213105.1. Lineage (NCBI taxonomy): Eukaryota > Metazoa > Arthropoda > Arachnida > Araneae > Amaurobiidae > Amaurobius > Amaurobius ferox. The sequence continues at coordinate 22,948,573 of OX578137.1, forward strand.
GAAAAATTACGCTTTCATCGCTCACACACCTTATATATATATAAATTTTTATCGCAATATTCTATAAATGTTCATCGCATTAATTTTACATAACATAAATCCTTTTTGTAATAAATAATACATGCATCCCCAAAATATTTTGAATTAAAATTAAAATTATTTGAATGGCTATTATGTACATTGGCGGTCATGGACGCCAATGCCTGCAAAGGGGGATCGAACTGTTTGGGATAGGGTATGTCAAATACCTGTCTTTTTGAGAAGTTCTTCGTTTGTAATTGACGCTGTCCCACCCGTAAGCAAAAGGTTAACTCCACAATCTCGCTTAACGGTTTCTCTATTCTTTTTATAGTTAGGGGAATCATGATCGCTTGTCAAGTTTCTAGAAATCACACTTCTGACTTCAATTCGGTACGACGTAACCTCTGGAATTCTGGGTGTATTATCAGGATACATAAACGCTCCCAAATTTCTGGATAATTAACACGTTTATTGAAAAGCAGTAATAAGCATAACTATTAATAATATACACCGAATATCTCTATAACCATCTTACAAGGTCACTAAACAATTGTCGAATACAATAAAACAGCAATTAAATGGTCAGCGAATTCATAAAATAGCAGACTCAACTGACGTGTCTCATAGTTCAATTTAGTTCGTATCAAGTCAAAGCTTCCCTACCTGAGCGATGACTCCATTTATATACTCTGTAGAAATTTCTAGAAAGAGCTCGTATCTCTAAGAATATTCGATATTTCGAGGAAGTTTTAGTATACTCGAAGAACCGCCAAGTTGGCGATAAATCGCCAAATCTAGAAAACATGTCCTGTAAAATCAAAATATGGCAACCCCAGATTCACTTAATAGAAATGGTTGACTGTAAAGATTGTTTTACAGTGTAGACAGGCAAAGCACTGTGAAGGCATTTTACATGTTCGTAACAATATATCTGAAGGTTCAATGGAGGCTCACACTTTGGATATGCATAGTGCATTTATTGATTTATAGTGCATCAACTATAGTGCATTTATTGATTTTTAAAAATAAGCGAATATATAATTCAAAGTCAGTCTATAGAGGATATTGTTCAGCAATGACATATCGTATGTCATTCATAACAAGTGACAAGTAGGACATCAACTATTAAACGATAAGATGGATGATTATTGAAAGTTTGTTTTTGACAGTTTTCATGAAACTATCATTTTACATTACGAATAGATTTTGACGTGGTGAAATACTTGACCCATTACTGTGAGAATTAGTAGTGGATTCTATTAGTAGTGGTTTAATGTTTTCTATATGAACTAGAACGAATTTCCCTCCGTCGTCCGGGTCCTTAATGATCGCTTCTTCCGTAAATAATACATATATAGGTAAATACCCCTCGATTTTTTAAATTCCCAGTTTTGAACCAAACTCATTTTATTATTTATAATTCCGTTTGTCTAGCCATTTTCTTCGATCGAAGTTCACAGTTCTGAGCTGATCAAAATTGAAGAGAAAAAGTTATTTTCGTCTGCTGGAATAAATTTATTTTGAAGCTAAAAGTATGCTATTTTCAAAGGTTTTCGTCCGATTTAAGTCAAAATTTTAGAATACACTTATAATATTGAAGGAATTATATATTCCTTAAATTGGAAATTTATCTTTTAAATACGAAGACAAAAAGTCTGAGACATCGTTCACGGACCAGTTGCAAAAGGCAGTTCCAGCATCCCAGCAGAATCTTACTGCTAGATACATTTGTAAATTCTGATCGATAATAGCAAAAATTAACTATATTAGTATTGCAGCAGTTTTTTAGCGAATATTTGGCCTATTATAATGTGAAATTACACTATCCTTTGAAAATTTCGTTTCACAGGATAATGCTATTTTGTAATAAACTAAATATAATACGATATTTTGAGTGATAGCAAATATAAAATTATTTTAATTTAGAGATATAGAAACAAATCTAAAAGGAGTTTCTAAAAGCAACCCTAAAATGTATCTACTAGTACATCCGATTTGTTTAGTTTTAATACTAAACGTACCTACACTCAATATATACCTTGGTAGGTCGGACGGTCTGGGTCTCAACAACAACTCAATATATACCTATAAGTACCGTAACAGGTCAAATGACCGGTTTTTAGATAAACTCTTTAGTGTTTTTTTGATTGAATGCAGGTAATATTGATTTTAGTAAAGAAATATTAAGCAAACTTTAAGGTAATAGACTCCATTCAGTTCCTAAAACTCATTTGCTTCTTCTATTGTGCATGTTCTTATATGTTTCATAATACGGTGGTCAATTATTAACGAAAATGCAGTCTTCACTTTACCCTTTATAATATTACGTTTTGCATATCCAGTTGGACCTGATTCTTCCCTGAAAATGTTATGAAGTGCTGCTCTCCCAGATGTAGTACCTACTTGCATTTCTTCCCAAACAGTGCCATCAATCGAAATATACTGGTCATTTTTTCATTCTCATCTTCAGAACTTGAGAGCAATCTCATTCTTTTTCGTCCTCTACGTATTATATTCACAATATTCGCCTTTTTTCGTCGGTATCTGTAGGCTCACACTCAGTGTCTAATAGATCATTATCATTTTGAAATAATATATCTTCACTTTCAGAAATTTCACCTTCATCCATTTCCGAAAACTCTTCGCCTGTGTTATTCGTTTCTTCTAAGAACTTGGTGTGTCTTGAATGTTTCGACATTCTTTTAGGGAAGATTAGAGTTGGAGTAACGCTGTAAAAAATATAAATTAACTGGTAATACTTTTTAGTTTTCGTCACCTTTTCTTGCAACTTGAAATTTCATTCACTTTATTGAAATTTTATTACACAATTATTTTAAATCGAACTTACTACGTAACAGTCCTTGCAGAAATGTGCAGGATACAGATGAAAATTGTGGAATGTGCATGGACATCACATTTTCTGGCCAGATAACCTTATAAGGTAATAAATTTTTCTCCCGGTCAAATGACCGGCCATAGTAGATGACGGTAGACTATGTATCTGCATCATATAAACACAAGAAGAAGAAAAATAAATATTGAAAAATAGAATGTATACATTTAATAGAAAAAGTAATGAAGTCAAGTGAGAAAAAGCGATAACATTATATGCGAATCTTCAAATCAAAAGTTTACAACCGATCATTTGACCTGTCATGGTACGTTTAGTGTTAAGTGACTTATGCTGTTTTATCTTGTTGCAAGTATGTTGTTTTATCGGAATCTTATTCGAACACATACTCTATTGTACCAAATCAATAGTTTCAAAATGGCAATCAATATGCTATGTACAGATTACGATTCTTCCTACAGATCGTAATAAAGCCATTTTTTCTAAACTTTGAAAAAAACATATGCATCCATACGTTACAAACATTCAATTCACGTAATTAAAATTGATATTTGTCATAATTTGGCGACTTGATGAAAAAACTTATTGATATATTTATTCATTTGCAAAATCTATACCAATTCACGTGAAAGCACAGAAAATAGACAAATCAGCTCTTTATTTTCTAAATAACATATTTCCCTTAATAAAATAAGTTCAAAAGAGCTGAAATAAGCGATTAGTTGGTTTAAGTCCATTGTGTTGAGAGAACTTCACGCCATTTTGAAAAATCGAAATTTGAAAAAATCTGACAGTGAACGATGCGTAAGTTGACGAGAAGACATAAAGGAAGAAATATTTTTCTTCTCTCGCTGCCTTTAAATTAACGGCTTTCAAAAGAAGGCCGAGAGCTTTCCAGTTTTTAAAAACGAGCATTCAGCTTTATTGTAGAGGGTTTCTTTTTGAAAAAATTTAAAATAGGTCACATTGTTTGAAAGTCTATGTTCGTAATACATTTTTAAAATTATTTTTCCCAAAGTTTTGCTTAAAATATTTTTAAATGAAATAATGCATAATGCATGACTTGAAGTTTATAATTTCAGAATTCCGTTGGGAACGATCAGCTTTTACTTTTAGAAGTTCTTATTTCTATAAAGAAGGATTGTTGTTTTAATACTTCTGTGTTTTGGAAATATTTTTCTTTTCTTTTGTTCTTTGTAATGTCCCTTTGTCGAACAGCGTGACTTTCAACCGTCGCAGCATGACTGGATCTGTTTCCACGTCGCCTCTGAACTCTCATACGGCGACTGTCATTCGACAAACAGAACCGAGACCAGCCGATGAAACTACCCTGTCCCATTCAGTCTTCCAAGAGGCTCGGACCCATGGCAGTCTTCGTAAGTGACGATTTGAGTGCAAGCCACTTTCAGCCAATCGTCAAGAAACTGTCCTCGCTGATATTGTAACATCAAATGTACCCTGAAAATTCTGTAGAATGTATACAGTCATCATTCATGGGGCTGTCACAGCATGTCTTCGAATGCGTCGATTAACGCTGCTGACGTACGTCTGGATGAACCTATACCAGTGCGACCATTCAAATGCCCTTCTTCAATCAATCTTCTCCAAATCCTGTGAACACTATGCATTTACGCATGTTTCAGCGGTATTTCGTTGGTACGATCATCCACATGTACGTAAGTTTAAAATGAATCCCTTCGCGCTATCGTCCAAACGCTGAAACGGACTTCGTCATCAGCAAAGTATCTCTTCAACAGCACGTGTCTTCTGAAATGAAAAATAGTTCGGAAAACGGGTTTACTTAGCAACAGGCACTAACAACTGTTGGCACAATTACCATTTTCTTCCCTTTCATCCAGCGTTCTAATTACTTGACCTACTCGCATTTCAGATCATTTGCATACATCGGCCAGCTGCTTTTGTCTTGTAATTTTCATAATTATACAGTCAAATCTTCATGGCGTTGCATTTTGTATGTCAGATAATATATATATATATATATACTAGCCGCCTTCGTCGACCAGCCTGTTCGCTACCCTTGAAAATTCAGACCGTGGCAAACTCGCTGGCACCATAACTCAGTGGAGTTGTTGGTAAGGTTTTTGGATGGCCAGGAAATGCCATCTAATTTAGACCGGAACCCAGTGGGGGAGGCATCCACAGGGACCGTACCCTCCTTCCCCTACCACCAATCTCGCGGAAGTACTTACGGACCCTCATGTTTAACGTGATCGTACTCCGCGTGAACACGGCGGCAGTTTTGACAGGGGCGGGAATCGAAACCGGGCCTACCGAGTGCAATTCCCGCGCGCTAACCACTGGGCTACCGCGCCTTCAATACCGTGGAGTTAAGTTTGGTTTAGTTTAATGACGTTAAAACTAATAATGGAGTTTTAAGACACCGCGACAATCTCCATAACATTCTTTTTATTTATTTTTTTATTTCTCCAGTGTTTTTCCATTGTGGTCCCAACCACCACCCGATGTAAACAATACATCGCCACAATTCAATCCAGCATAATGAGCCAAAAACTTTATAAGAAGCAAACTCTAATTCGGTTTTAATTGTCCCTAGGCCAAAAACCGTGCAAAAAGCAAACACTTATTCGGTTTTAATTGTCCCTAGGCCAAAAACCGTATAAAAAGCAATCACTGATGACATTTGTCCCATGCGAATATCCTCAAATATACAACCACACATCTGCTAGGCTAAATCCGTTTCCACGGCAACTGCGTCTGCGCGCGCAAGAAATCGAAATACTTGGACCGTTCAGTGCATCTGCGCGGGCATGTGGGAGAAAAACTTCTTTTGCGAAAAAAATTGAAATTCGGAAATTCTTAAAATCCTGATCCTGCAGCTATTTTTCATTATTTCTTGATCAGATTGGACTTGGAAAGATTTGAGCTTTCTAAAAATGTAAATTATTAGTCCAAATTGTCGATACTTTTTCCGATGCGAGGATTTAAAAATGAAAGTTCGTTTTTTTGAGCCGAAAGTGACTTTGTTTTAAAATCTTTAAAAAATATTAGAATTTGTCTCTGAGATTTAAAAATGATATATTTTTATTCGCAACTGTCTGCTCTTTTCGGTCGTGTAATTTGTTTTCTTCTACGACGCCTGGATGATGGAGAAAAAAAGGAAAAAAGCGGTCGAAATCGCATAAAACATTAAATAACAAAAATAATAATTCAAAATTTAAAAATCGGTTTTCACGTGTCACCTCCCCCCCCCCTGGGTCTCCGATTGCCAAAATTTGTAGCTCTGCGACGCGCAGTCACTGAGCCTATAGTGTATAAGATAGACAGATACACAGACAGACAGACATTGCCTTTTATTATATAGATATATATAAACGGGTATAAAATTTAAAATAAGCACTAACTGATTCTTCAGCACAAATTCATTTCCATCTGCATGTTATCAGTACCTATCATAGACATAAAATATATATCTGCCTATATATATGTCTATATATATGTCTATATATATGCCTATATATATATGCCTATATATATGCATACCTAGTCTAAATTTAAATGCTAATGAATTTAAACTCTGTTTTTTTCATTGATATAACGATGCCACTCACATTATCCTATGGAAAACGCGCTGTTGCTAATGGGAAAGTCAGACAAGGGAAAGATGCATCATAAAATTCTACAAAGAACGTCGTAAAAAGTAACAACATTGGAGCAACAAATCCTTTTAGACAAATATAGGTCCTGTCAAAGAGGAGAGCTATTCGAAACAATTATGAGAAAACAGTGATATACTTTCCGACAGTTAGGGAGTAAAAAAAAACAACAAGGGGGAATACCCCCGCACGTCTATAATGAGTATAGTTTTAATGACCAATGAAAGAAATTAAGATGGTCATTCCCAAATGTCACATTGGTAGAGGAATGAATCTCCGGGCAATGAAATATTGCATTCCAATTCGTTCACTCCTTTTATAAAAAAATATGAAAAATGAAAAGATGGAAGTTGTCAGAGAAAACACTTTATGTTTGCCTCCTATCAACTTCTGCTTGCCTACTAGGTCAATTTCTGCTAAATCCGAGAGAAAGCGACTTTGCATTTTGACGCAGAGACAATTTTGCTTCCTTGAAATATTTTGCTTCCTTAATCGTGATTCTTCTGTCTTCTCGCTGGCTAGCCAAGAACATGGCAATATCGGCACTACTGAGGAGTAACACAGGTCCTGCAATGTAGAGCTTTCGCCTTTGGTATGTTATGTTCTCCGAAAGTGCTTGCCGGACTGTGCAGATCTTGTACCTGACATCTTCATTTTGATGCGTTATATGTTTTCCGGAGCTACTTGCCGGACTGTACAGATCACTGCCTGAAAGCTCCAGTATGAACTCCAGTATTCTATATTCTCCGAAAGTGCTTGTCGGGCTGTCCAGATCTTTTGCCTGAAAGTCTCATTTTGAGCTGTCCTATATTCTCCGAAGCTTTTTACTAGTCTGTCTAGATTTGTGTCTGAAAACAGTCTGCTGTCCTGTCATAAGTTAATTCTGTGAATAATTCTTTACTTTGAACCGAGTCATTGAAATTTCTTATGGATGCTTGCTCCTCTATGATAATTCACTTATTCCCTAGTGATAAAGGTATAGTGATTTTGAACTATTTTATTCATTTGTTATTTATGGCACTATCAGAATATGTGTTAAATACAAGAATAGGTGAATTTAAACTAATATTTTGGCGATAAAGTATGTTAGATGGATGTTAGTTTTTGGCCACAAGTTTCTTTGAAATCAATATAGATAAGTTATGTATGTGAATTTTCTATTATTCTTGATTTATTTGTTATGATATGTTAATAATATTAGTGGCCACAATATATCTAGCAATATATAAAACAAGTCTAGAATTTATGCTGGAGAAATAGAACTGTTATATTTTTACATTCTGTGTAAACACGATTAACTATTTTCTTTAAAAATTACGATTGCATAATTCAGTGTATATGTATATATTTATATATAAAATATATAAATTATATCAATACACACACACACACACACACACACACACACACACACACACATATATATATATATATATATAGTGTGTGTTACAACATTCAACTAGATTCTAAGGAGGAAGTAGATATAAAAAATAGATATAAAAATGCTTATTCAAATTTAGCGCACAATGTGGCTATGACAAGACTATATGTATAAAACAATATTGGGAGTATTTATCAAAGTACAGAATTGAAAGAATTATTTTGTACAAATACATAGGGAGGATATAATAGAAATCAGCAAAATCAAACATTAAAAATTATTATCCTATTATAAACAAAAAACACCGCAGCAGTATAACAACATAAAGAAAACGTAGAATGGTCAACCTGTTTCTGAGGTATATGAGAGTCACCTTCATCAAGAAATGCGAGGAACTGTAAAAGTCGGAAAATGTCTGTCAACACAATTTGAGCGAATTTATTTATATTATTGAATTATTACGACATCCCATGCTGCTATACGTTCAACAAACTATTTAACATTAAGTTTTTTACATTAATTTCTTAAATCTTTGCTCTTCTCTCTACAACAAAACAAAAAAGAAGAAATTCAAGAGAGCGAATAAGTTTTGGCTTCTAGTCTCTTCATAGACTAAAAAAAAATTGGGAATCACTTATGTGAAACTTGACGAAAAGACTGAATGGAACAAAAAGAAAATCTTTCTCATTCTCTGATTTACATTTACAAGACTGTTGAGTTTTATTATCTGGAGAATATATATCATGATGTATGTATTGTAAGAGGTATCTATTTTTTTTTTGTTGCTTACATTACATTCTTTCACTTAAAATCTTCTATTCTATATATGCAATATAAAATCTCCTATTCTATACATGCAATATATTTATATTACATTATTAAAGTATCTGGAGTGTTAGACTCTACTCGACTTATACACCCAATTCACTTTAATAATTATCTAACGTATTTCCGTCTTTCCAGACCCTCCAGAAAACTCGTGACCTAAAGACTGAATCTTTGTGCATTTATAACATCAACTACGACATTGAGCCTAATAAATCCGAATTTTCGATTCCCTACGGAGAGCGGAAAACTTAGTATTTTTCTTTATAAAACGAAGCCATTGGTGCGCTACGTCTTTGCTGGTGCGACTTCACAGAATTGTTATTGAAGACCTTCTCCGGCTACCATGTGAATAAAATAAGGGTTGGAAACTTATAATTAAATATACATTATTAGAAATGCATGCATTTGCCAATATTAGTTACACTTAATAATCAAAAATGTCAAAATGTTCGATCTAAATATAAATGGTATCTAAGATATATTCTCTTGGTCTTCCACAAAAAATTCAGCCACCCCTTAAAATATCCTTGGGCCCAAAAGTTGCACACTACTGATCTAGGTTATGCAAAAGCCTTCCTCGGTAATTTAAGATGCTGAATTTCTGCATACTTATAGTACTGACCACGGAGTACAGTGTCAGATGTCAGATTCACGATTTCTCTCCCGAAAGTCACAGGGTTTAATAGCCTTAGTAAATCTTCCAGAACCCCCATCCCTACCCCGACCTGGAGGACTGAAATTTTCCACAATTATAGTAATGATTATGAGAAAGACCCTAATGGAGCTAATCTTTGATTAAAAGACTATTTTCGATGCTGAATTTCATGTATTATTAAGCAGAATAATACTTATTTAGAAGTAGCAACTTTATTTTTTAAGATTGTTAGCTTCTCTGTTTTTGCCAGGTTTAAATACTAATATTCCATATAGTTGCAAAACCCGTCTGTAGGGGGCGCTCCCAGAAATTTGTAATACACTCCTATTGTACCTTCACGAATCAGTGCCGCTCGTATTTCATCAGCAAAGAATGGCTATTTACATTAGCAATAAGAGAACTTTTTATATGCAGCAATTCTGCAACCCTCTAAGGGAACTGACAAATTTATTCGCTTATAGACAATGTATACCACATTTTTGCAAACACCACAGATAAGTGGGTCATGTGACTATGAATTAGGCCTTTGCACCCTAATGTTGTTATTGTTGCTATTGTTGAGACCCAGACCATCCGACCTACCAGAAAGGTGTAAGGTAACCGTTTTGACGGTCGAGAAGTGCCACCCAATTTAGACCGGAACCGAGTGGGGAAGGCATCAACAGGGACCGTACCTTCCTCCCCCTACCACCAACCTCTCGGAAGGACTTACGAACCCACATGTTCAATGTGATCGTACTCCGAATGAACACGGCGGCAGTTGTGGCAGCATGCAAATCCAGCGCGCAAATCACCGGGCTACCGCGTCCGAAATGTGCCAACAGCACGCGGTGTTTCCAGGTGGTCACCCACCCAAGTACTAATCGCAGCCGATGCTGCTTGACTTCAGTGATCTAACGAGAACCGGTGTTTTCAGCACGGTAGGGCCGATGGCCCCTAATGTAGCCCGTCGAAAGCCCAAACCATCCGACTCATCCTAGGACATAGAGCAACTTAGTGGATCGCCGGACCTAATGTAGCCCGTGTAAAATTATGAATAAATGTGAAGCCGGCTACATGGTCGGCTTAATATGTCTTTTCTCATTAAAATTCTCAATGTTGCTGCATATAGCAATTTTTTTTGCTGCTATTTTGTATTTCGATAATACTATACTGATGAAGGCATAAGCACGAAATAGATTTATAGATGTTGTCATTTGCAGTGTTTGTATTCCATATTCCATATTTTTGATCATGCTTGTATCACAATCAGTATTGCAGTTAAGGCATTGCATGTATTTGTGTGCTTTCGTCTGCAATTTGTTCTTTTAAATATATATATATATATATATATATATATATATATATATAAGTTGGCAACAGGCCGATCAAACCGATTAATTATATGTATTTGACTGATTTGTATTATGAATACAAATGCGTTACCATCTTTTAAATGAATAACAAATTTTAAAGTATACATTCCCTGTGCTGATCTATAGTCCAAGAATTGTTTTCCATTGAGCCTTACCAGTTCAGCTCGTCCTGGGCCAACAATAGTCTAATACATAATTTAGAATAACTCGAGAACCGGAGCAGCTAATAAGCTCAAATTTGGCTTTTGTTGAATTTTTGTGGTATATTATAATTCTTACGAATTTGAAAACGTACGTGCTTTTTAGGAAATTTAAGCGAAAAAATATTAACTGGAGTTTGACTCGACTCAACTAGCTCATAACATAATCCCTTTTTGAACAGCTTGTGAATTTTTTTCTTTGCGAATTTTACAAGAAGAAATTTGAAGATATGTTTCGCTGTTCCAAATGATCACAGTTTAACATGCTGCACTTCATTTTAAAGGGCTTGAAAGAATCTTTCGGTGGGTATCAATTTTGATAATGTACCCCCGGGGGGGTAAGTTGCCTCTCCCCTAGGGGGCTGTAAACGTCATGAACACATAATTGTGTCGCGGCTATTTTTTACTACAATTATTGAAACTATTAAGTTTTGTGACCATTGAGTCATAAATAATCCCTTTTTATACATGGTTATGTCAAATTTTGTCCTATATTGCCATGCTAAGTAAATATAAAATTTCGAATAACTCTCGAAGTTTTCGCTCGAATTAAAATAAAAAATTCATTCTATCTAGTTCCATATCTTTCGTTAATAAAGTAGAATATAAAGTTTCCTGAAAACACATTAATATTTGTAACAAGAAATATGCACACGATAAATCGACCACAGACATAGAGAGGGGCGGACATTACTCCAAAAGTAATCAAAACGCTTTAAGGAGGTCCTAAATCATATATTGACATCAAAATATCGAAATCGAAATTTTTTGCGAAAACAAGAGTTTCTCAATACTACGCATGAGAAAGTAAAAATAAGTTTTAAAGATTCACATAAACACATTTATTATATAATTTATTTTATAACACATTTATTTCAAATGTTTCATTTTCGGTCCATGGGTTAAAATTTTGAAATCCCTGGATTAAATTATTTTGTCACGCTTGGCTACTGATATTGCCACTAAATATTTCGATTTATACTTTGGAAATTTAATCGAATTCAAAACAGGGTACTCGCATATCAACTTGAACATACAGCTTTGTGCAGAATAAATTAAATCTTCCTTAAATTTGAAACTAGCTCACTCCATATAGGTTAAAAAATTGCTGCTCATAGCAAGTTTCCCTGTTCTTAATGCAGTTATGGGCTATTTTAGGAAGAAGGGCACTGAAATGGGTGAACCAATCGGCTCCGTTAGACTTTTTACCGTGGTTGATACTATAAACATGCAAAGACTCAGCCTTCTAGGTCACCATGATGGGTTTTGTAAAATCCGAAAGAAATCTTCTTTAAACCTCAATTTTTTTCGACCAGAGGTGGAAATCGAAAATACGGCTTCATTAGGATTTCTGTGCCGAGGTCGATAACATAAGTGTGTAAAGATTCAGCCTTCTAGGTGCCAGGTTACTTTTGGTAGGTCAGGTAAGCCGAAAAATAGTGAGACAATATTTTTACAGATGCACGAAATGTAGTGAAACTTATTTTGCAAATACTTTCATAATACATTAAATAAAAATTTCTTAAACACAAATTAACTGGTTTATTAGTTTCGAAGTCAAATAACAACCTTCTTCAGAACCGGCAAGAAGTGCGACCCTATTTAAAAGTCAAGTCTTAAAAAGTTGTCGACTTCACTTGAGCGAATGATGTCGTGCTTCTTGTCGGCCCTGAAGAAGAAAGTTGTTATTTGCCTTTGAAACTAGTTGGCGACTTTGTTTTTGTATTGAATGCGGCATTTACGAAGTTTTTATTGTGTTTATTTGCAATAGCGTTTTGAGTACTTATTTGATTGCTTTAATAATTATTTGTGAACAAAACAAAATGATAAATTTAAAATTACATCCTATTATTGTCACATTGTACGTTTTAAAATATGACTCAAAAGATTCGAAATCATAATTATTTCCTTCAGTTCCTCTGATAGTTAATGTTTTTTTTATAATAAGACAAAAATCAAGAGTTCAAAGAGCACGAATGATTTTTTTTCTTCATTTTTTGTGTTTCTGTACACTACTTTGAAAAATGTAAAAAGGAACAAACGGATTTGCAGTCACTGATGCGGAAATTGATGAAAAGGCTTGAAAGAGGAAAATAATTTGTTTTCTTATCGACTTTAAATAGCCATTGGATGAATGTTTTTATTAACTGTAGAATATATGTTATGTTGTATTACAACTGGAACCGGCACTCGTAGTAAAGATTACTTTTTTAGAAATCCTTATAATATTTTTTAAATTGCTTATATACGAATATTTTAGTGGAACATAAAAACATATAATTTTTGTTTGCAAAAGTATAGTTCAAGTAGCTACGTCAGCATGCAGACGATTTCTGATTTCAAAGCTGTTTCCAGCTTTATTTAGCTATTAATTGTTATTATTTGAGCAATCATTACATAATGAATTCTAACTACTAAATAGCTTCGGCTTTTACAAAATAAATGGATTTTTGAATGAAAATATTATATCATGCACCCGGCTGTCTGCTGACTTAGCATTGTCAAATGCTATTAGTAACAACATCGTCATAACCGTGACTGTGACGTCACGCGTATATTGTTCCTAGCATGATTGACCTACAAGTAGTTCATGAAATATGAAGAGTAACACCTAAAATTTTGCTATTTAGTTTATGACTTCCGTTTTACATATCAATTAATTTTCAACTCGGCCTTCATTTTCCATTTCATATGCTTTCATATTCGATTTACTCTTTGCTCATCAAACTTTCCAACCGTGACATGGTATCTCTATGAAAATAAATTTTGAGAATAAAATAAGTTTATCAATGTCCTCCCTACGCAACAGTGGCTCATGGAAAAGTAAATACATTTTAATTGTACACGAAATTGAGCGAAATTGGTGGTGTAGGCAGTTTCAAAATTAAAGCAAAACATACTATACAAATCTTATAATTATCCAAAATTAATAATGTTGCAAATATGTCAAAGGAAATTGATGGAGTAGACAGATTAAATGGTTTCGATAATTTTGCATAATATCAAATTTGGATAAGATTTATATTTGTTTTGAAGTGAATGTGTATACATCCTTTATTTGGTTCAATTTCGTGTGTGACTAATATTTATTTTCTACTTTTCTGTTCGCCATTGTTGTGCAGGGGGTTGGGGTATTAAAAAGATTTGTTTTTTACCATAATTTATTTTTAACGTTTTTGTTTTTATTATTTATGCAATTTACGTTTAAGCCCACGTGGTATTATACCTAGGACAACCCGTTAGAACCAGGACGCGTTAGAACCCCGCTATGACGTGAAAATGTGATAGATGAAAATGTTTGTAATGAAACTGTGCTTTAATTTTCAGCTCTCTACCTGTTTTAGGAGTCGAGAACGAGCCTGTTGAAGATGTTGAACAAAGAACGAAGGGAAATGACACGAAGTTAATAAGAAAGAAGTGTTGGGGGATTTTTGCTTTCTATCATCAAATGTCATAATGTTCAGATTGCACTGAGTTTTAACGGTCAAGTTCAGATTCAATAAATGTGAATGGGGCCCGCTACAATATTTAGACGCGTGTTACCATTGCTGAAAATAGCGCCCATAAATCGGTTTCGTATTTTGCAGGCGCTCGACAGATCTCTGATCCAACGTTATCAAATTTGATACCGGTTGAGTGGGTAGGACGCTCGGATTTATGGGTTTTTATAAAAGTTACCAAAAATGCGGCACATAGCAATTTTTTATCGTGTCATTGCAGGTATCCAACATTTCATGCTGAAGAGGGCATAACATTAGTATAACCGGTCCAGGGCTGTAATTACATACAATTGGAGAGAAAACGTCATTTTGGTAACACCCTCTATATGCGAGTTCCATGAGTTTGAATTTGACAATTTCAGCCTTCTCCAACCTTACTCAATTATTATGGAATTTTTATGAATGTTGCCTACATGGTAGGAATTAATTTATTATTGCATGTTTTTCATATAAATGTATCTAAAAATGCATAAAAATGACCAGTAATAAGTGTCTTAAAATATGTCACACTTGGTGAAAATTTTGGCGACATTGGCGAGTAATTTGGTGAGATATGGACAACTTAACATTTTAATGTGGGACTAAATTGGGGAAAATGACACCAAATTGATGAAATTATAATTAACATATTTTGATATAAAGGAGTACGTTGCTTTTCAGATGGTAACAATATTTACAATTGTCAAGTTATATTTGTGTGAAATATAAGTTATTTTGATACTCCAAAGTAATTTTACATTTTGGCATCCAGAAAGGCATCAGTGTTCTTTACAACGTTAAAAACATTGTGACGTTGATCTTGTCCATCATTACTTTGTATTGAAGGAAGTAAAGCATTTGCATTATGTAGCGTAAGTTGTGTGTTGCTCACATCAGATGTTTTTATATTCCTAAAAATGAAATATTTGTGCAATAGAAAATATGTCGCACACAAAGTAGAAAAAAGATGAAAATATTTCTGGAGACAATGGTTCCCATCGATCAGAGAAACGGATAAAACTGCAGAAAAGAAATGGAATTCACTGGCTCGGAAGATTGCAAAATGTGATTAAAACGTTTCTTTTGTCATCGACTTTTTTTCAACTGAAACTGCGACTGCATTTTTTAAAATTTTATAAGTCATTTTCGTTCATCCTAATATTGGTTATTCTTCTACACATATTTTTTACCATTTTTTCCTTTAAGAACAGTAGTTAATACTGCTTTTTGCATATTAATATTGGCACTCACATAGCCAGAAGTAAAAAATCTGATGTGGGCAGGATATTACTTTTATTAGATAGTGCAATAAAACTACTTGTTTAACAGTGACAAAATGTAAGATCCACAGCACGTTTAACGTTGATTTAGAGCTTTTTTAGATGACAACATGTCAAATTATTGCATCGTTTTTGCAATTTTGGCGATATTTTCGTCCAGTGTGTGTGTGTGAGAGAGAGAGGTGGAGAGAAAGAAAGATAGAGGGAGATAGATAATAGAGAGAGTAGAGAGAAAAGAGAGAGAGGAGAGAGGGGATAGAGAGGAGAGAGAGGAGAGGGAGAGGAGAGGGAGAGGAGAGGGAGAGGAGAGGGAGAGGAGAGAGAGTTTTCGTTATGACAATTTTCGTTGTGATAGTTTTCGTTTAGTCAATACATAATGCATGCCTTTGCATTCGAAATTTATATCCGATTTGTATCCTCTTTTTATCCGAAATTGTGAAATTTTCAAAATTTCTCATTAATTATTTGTATAATTGCATTTTTCTTACTCTTACATACATAGTATAATAAGGCAAAGTTCCTATGATGAGGTGAAAATTCTTATTCTTAGCATTTTACTTCTTTCATGAAGTAACGTTTTCAGTTATTACCCTCACAAAAAAGATCGTCACATGTGCGACAGTGACGTTGTAGTCACGTGACACCTGGGTCACGATGTGACATCATATTTGTGACTTCTATGCGACGTTACGTATTAGTAACGTTGTAACTTCATTGTGACTATATTCTGCGACGTTTCCACAATTTAATTAACACGTAACAATGTGACGACAATTACAATGGCAATTATAATGTGACGTCACAAACAAGTTAATATGCGACGTCACAAAAGACCATGAAAATGACCAAAATGACTTCGCTTTGACCTCAATATGACATCAAGGAGACGTACTGTGACGTCCTGTGACGTACCAAAGTCACAGTGTGACGTAAATCTTACTGCACTGTGAAAAAAAATGCTGTTAGGGTAAGCATGTTGCTAGACTCATTGCATCGCTTCAGTTTTGAGTAGCAAGAGACAGCCTAATATATTTTATAATTATATTCAATTCTAGAAAATGAAAGAATTTTTTTTACATTTTTGACTTTCACACAATTGGAATATAAACTACTAAGCCTCGTAAATAGTTAGACTTACTAAATTAAAAAAGAAATTATGAAATTAATTTTTTACCATTTCCACAATGAAACAATCTTATATTGCAAAAAGGATCACAAAGGTATATTTGATTACTACAAAATAGAGATCTGCAAAAATATAAATATTTCTATACTGAAATACTAAACTAATTCAAATTCCATGTTAAAAAGTGTTAAATACTTTCACGTCTGGAAAGTCACAGTTTGTCCAGGTGGGCTTAAAATACACCTATGATTTCAGAATATGCCTATTTCGCACTACATCTTGAATTCAAAATGTCGCATTTCACCACATATTAGCCAAAAAGATATGCGCAGTATGATTATATATATTCAGTAAGATTATATACATTTGCATTTTATGAAAATTCTAAAAAATAGTACTAAAAAGTACAGTTGAAACAAAAAAATGTAAACGTAGCCAGACGCATTTGGTATTAAAATTATAAAGCACTTGTCTGTGATGATTTTACATCATGATTTGATACATATTTTCTACTTCTGGCATAATGTAAATGAGACAAAAATGTAAAAAAATAATGGTTTATTATTTTACGAAATTCAAAATGGTGTGAAAACTTTTTATCAGTAATAACCACTAACATTTCAACAATATATGTAGAAAAGTAATATATCTTGTACGGGCTTAAACATTCTTTTCAAAATATCTCTGTTCGAGCGTAAAATGTTTTATGAAAAACAACAATGCATATTCTTTTATTTATTCCACAGAAAAACCACCATACCATAAGTACCTCAAAAATAAAATATTTTCAGAATGTTGACTACAATTCATCGTGAATGCCTTTCTTCTGTTCATATGTGACAGAAAAGCGACAAATTGGCGAGAAATGGCCCATTCAATAAATGGCGTGGCAATGGAACAAATGTTCTGTTTTGGTGTGGGTGGGACACCATTCAAAAACGACTGAATGGTTCTCGTAAATCATTCTTTCGTTCAGACATTTAATGTAGATAAAGTGCTTGAATTTAAACTATTTAAACTAAAGACCTAACTTTTAATTAACTTTTTCAAAATTGGAGTACCCTTGGTGAACTATTCGCCTTTTTAGCATTTTACAATATAGTTGAAAAGTGTTTATGAATTTATTCATTCCGTCTGACTGTCCGTTCGCACGATAACTGTCGTAAAAGTCAAATTTTAGTATGTTGTTGAGACGGTATGTGGGACATATGGGAATGTAAATGGATAATATGACCCAATTAGTTTTAGTTTGAACCCGGGTTGAGAAAATGAAATACATTGAACCATATGGGACCTAATTTTTCAAATATTTTTTAAGCAAAGTTAAAATTCATAAATTGCTTCGAAAATTTAAGGATATATTCAAATTATCTCATAACATATATAAAAACATTTCCAGCAAAATAAGTTCAGTAGTTTTTTAAATAAAAATTAAAATAATAATTACACCCATATAATATGAAGAGATCACGTGACCACTTCAAAATAAAATATGGCATCCATCTTTTTTTCCAAGTGTAAAAATCATGATTTTTAAAGTTCTTTTAAATTTATATTTAATGTTGCATTCGTCCGAAAACCGCTTTATTTTTGCGTATTTCCTGTGCATCTATATTCTGTGCCAACGCAATTACAGTATTTTTGAGTTTAAATGATCTTCAAACTTTTATTACTTCTACAACGAAGCCTAACTTTTATAGATGCAGAATGTAAACAAGTGATTGTAAGATGAGTTGTATAAGAATTGCTGAATTCTTTTTTTCGCGCAAAATTATTTAACTCTGGAGTCTGGAATAAAAGTGTATGAATGAAATAGTCATTGTTTTTACATAGAGAACCAGACGATTTATATTTCGATAACGTCAATAAAATAAAGTTCATTTTTTCGATGAAATTTTAAGTTTTCAAATATAATAAATTATTGTGGTACTGTGGTAATTTAAAATTTATCAGCGATGAATGTTTTTCATTTATAGATGTTTAAATAAAATTGCATTTCAGTAGGAAAGTGTTTAATAATCAATGCTTTATGTATGATTGATCTTTCTTGTTCCAATGATTTGACTTGTTTTCACAAATCCCTTTCCCGTACAACATTTAGATTTTATCAGTATCAGTTATAAAAGTGATATGAGAGAAGAGCAATCTATCTATGAAATAAGAGAATAAGTAACATATGAGATACAATAATATTGAGTAATCCATATCGAGATATTTCAGTCAGAGTCATCGAGCAATCTATGACATACATACACGGTGACAATGAGATAGCTGCGAGATTATTTCACTCAGATAACGAGTAATATAGCCAGACAGTTAATAATTTATGAGATAGTTTACTTAAAGTGTAGTCTATGAGTAAAATAAGATAGTTTGTGGTGAAATAAGAGTGAAATAACATATTTATGCTATTATGAGATATTTTAATGAGAAATAATGAGTGAAATAAGATAGTTCTACATAGTGAATGAAAGAATGAAATGAAGTAAAATTAGAAACTATGATAGGAGAAATAAAGTAGAATAAGAGAGTTATGTGGTGAAATAAGAGTGAAATAACATATTTCTACTGCTATGAGATATTTCACTGTGAGGCAATGAGTGAAATAGGAGAGTTCTGTATAGTGAATAAGGGGATGAAGTAAAATTAGAGAATATGATAAAGTTAGGACAAATAAAGTGAAATAAGGGAAATAAATTGAAATATGATCATTCTACTAATCCGTAATCTTCTAATCCGTAAATACTGTGACAGAAAGAGAAAATAAAGTAGAGGAAAATACGAGACATGGGGGAAGAAGTGAGTTTTACTAAGATATATAAATAATATAATGTATAAGGAAAGTATTGTGACAAACTCGGAAATTCGAATTCAAGTTTTCGACAGGAGAGCACGTTTCAAGCATCCATGAACACGAATCAAACGTTTTGAGGTGATGTGTGTGTATGTGTGCGTCAGTGAGTCTGTGCAGACGGTATCTGATACACGAATGGAGCGATTTGAACGAAATTTGGTACAAAAATTACATTCTGTAAATACTGGAAGCCTATTATTTTGAAACGCAATCGAATGTTCAGAACCGCACTAAATTTTTGATTGAAAGTTTGAAAAAGTCAGCAAAATTCATAACCTTTAATAAAGTTACGGAAATAGTCATTTTAAAGTAATTTTTCATTAGAAAACGATAGACCAAAGCTTAGAATGCTAGCATGAAACGTTCTCGAGATATTGAACATTTTTGAAATAAATGTATCAGAAAATCACATAAAATAAAAAAAAATTAACTATTGTGAAATATGTTCACTTTTCGTAAGTAATATCACGCGATAAATTTGGTGGCATCATTCTCTTGAATCTAGCTTGTTCCATTCATGAGAAAAGTTACTTCGGGTAATACTTTTGTAGTTGGATGCCAGTAGTCATTAATCTGCTATAAGAATAACGTATTTCTCCATCTATAACGTTGAGAGATTTTAGCGATTAATTTGGTGGAGTGTCGCTAACTTGGTGACATTTTTAAATATTGTCAAATTAACGAAAACGTTGCCAAATTGATAATAATGACGACTAATCGACGCAAATTTAATATTTTGGAAAGAATATAAGAATCTACGAGTACTATAAGAATAACCTATTTTTTCGTCCGTAACGTTTGGAGAAAATTTTGGTGATGAACTTTTCGGAATATCTCCAACTTGGTAACTTTCTAAATGTCGCCAAATTGACGAAAATGACATCCAATTGATAAAAATTCACCAAATTGATGAAATTGACGCTGAATCAATAAAATGACGACTAATTGATGAAAATTCAATATCTTTGAAAGAACATGAGAATAGACTACAAGAATAACCCATTTCTCCGTCCGTCCGTTAGTAATGCTTGGCGAGAAATTTAGCGGGACGTTGCCAACTTGGCGACTATTTTAAATGTTGCCAAAGTGAAAAATATGTCGCCAAAAATGGATAAAAATGACGCCAAATGGGAAGTAATGTTTCGCAAATTCTGATTTCCGTTTGACGGGCATACATTCTAGTATATAAGAAATGCTTTTCTCTCGTTTTGTCTGTAACACTTGGTGATGTATTTGGGAAACTTGATGAATAATCTAGCAAAGTATCGCCAACTTAACGATATTTCGCCCTAGATTAACGAACATTTCGTTAAAATGGCACAAATGAAGCTAAATTAATGAAAATAACGCCTAATTGATGATTTAATCATTAAAATATTTTAATATATGGACGCTTATTAAGGGTGCTATCAATACTGATAATTGTTAATTTAGAGTTGTGTGGAACATAAGTCAATTGAGTACTTTGAAATAGTATTAAATGTTGCCATCCGGAAAATCGCCAAACGTACTATTTAACGTTAAAAGCACAGTACCATGGATCTTATACATTATTATTTGACTGCAAAAGGAGTGAATTCATTGCATTATATAATGAAAGTCATGTGTTGTTCACATTATATTTTTTAACTTTTACTGTAGTTTTTGAGCGATTATGTCTTCATCGATACTTCATGATATAACATCAATGCCAACTATACATATGTATTTTTCTGGACCATCACTTTCATCTAATAAAATGCCTAGTTTGTTAACATGAATCTGTCGATTTCGAAATAAAACCATTACTGTATCATGTGTACCATGCATGCCTTACATTGTAGCTTTTTCCCTGTCGAAACTTCCTATAGAACCGCGTATGAAGAGGTGAGGTCTTACTGAAGGTGATATTCGGGTCCTTCATCTCTGGTGATAGATCTGTTTGCTAATATCTGGTTCTGATGAAGTACAACATCACAAGTGTAGTATAGTCCTGAACGGTTGGACATGGTAACGGACGTTTTTGATGCACATAAATTGTGAGCTTGAGCATTTGCGATATGATATGATACTTTTATTTAAACCATTGAGAATAAGGAAAGAAACAACTTTAAATAGATTACAGAGTCCACTTCGACGATAAGAGCTTGCAATTTCGCTCCAGTAGCTCAACGGTAGAGAGCGTGGGCTGGCCAGTTCGGAGATCCAGGGTTCGATTTTCGGTTGGAACAGCAAGGTTCTTTACAATGACGGCCGAGCAAATCAATCCTGTAGGTTAGTGCAAATATGTCGGAGGTTTGAAAGTGCACGACTAGTACAAATTAAGTGGACTCTGGATGGTTGAGCCCCGATTTCAAATTGAGAGGATAATGACTACGCAGGATACTAACCTGGGTAAAAATAGGAGTAGTAAGAGGCTAACTTGTGGTAAAATTAAAAGCAGGTGGTTAGTCAGATTGAAAGTTGCCCGCCACTCTGATATTAAAGGGTGAAGAACGCATTGCCCACTTCGACAAGAAGAGATGGCAATTTCGTCCCAGTAACTCAACGATAGAGTGTCGGCTGATCAGTTCGGAGATCCTGGGTTCGATTCCCGGTTGGGGCAGCAAGGTTCTTTACAAAATTATTACATTTTTGTTGAATATTTACTGACTTACTGAATGAAAGCGCTAATTACATCTAAAAATTATCTACTACATCCAAAAATTCAAGCTATTACTATTAAAATCTATCTATTATAAGTAAGAATATCTGAAACAGAAATAAAATAAAAATTGATGCTTTATTTTGTACTTTTGCCAAACTGCAAACTTGAAGGATCAGTGCTACCAATGTATTAATTATTTTGTCATGGGCATTTATGAAATTACCTATATATCACTTTTAACAAATTCCTTATGATATTATTTCCCTGAGCGCACATGAAAACATATAAAAGGATCTTATGTTAACAATCTTATGTTAAACAACAACGATTTCTTTTTAAACTAAAATCTGGGAAAAAACAAGATGGCGGAACATTTTAAAAAATTACAACTAATCAAAACATGTGACCAACATTTTATAAGCACCATATCTAGTGTAGTTATTGAAAGCAAACAAAATCTCTAACACTCGAAATTGCAAAAGTATTTTCCCAGCTGCTGCTTTAGAAAAGGTTGAATTTTTTAATGGTTCGGCCAATTTTGTGATTTTTCTAACAGCAAACAATCATAGAGAAATTAAAGTTATGTACGGAGTCATCTGTATGTTTTACTGTCAGTTCATATTCCTTTGGGTTTTTGGAATAAAAATAAAAATACCTAAATATATTATATGGAATGTCAAAAAGAATAATATAGCGACTGGCAACGTCGTAGCTAATACAACGACAGCTCGGTTGAATATAGGGACCATTACGGCAAGTGTAGTCATCATTTCAACATTCATAAACCATTTTTAAATTTCCATTATCCCAAGAGTGACATTTTTTTTACTATCTAATAAATAGTTTAGTTTTATTTTTTATTTTTTATGTTTTTTGTTTTTATATTTGCAGCAATCTATGCAGCAATTTAGGTCAGAGATTGAAAATCGTATCAAAGCAAAATACACTAAATTAGGTTATAATATGAAACATATTCGTTATCCGTACATAACTTTAATACCCAAGTTGCACAAAAACTGTATTAAATTCCGTCCAATAACAAATGGTTTTAAATCATATCTGACTATCGCAAATAAAAAACTTGCCATATTGAAATAAGAATGATTAAGATTAAATATAAAGGTTCATATTTTATTAGTAATAGTGAAGAAGCTATTAAAAAAATAATGTAATTTCTGAATGTTTATACTTTAAGAGTTTTGACTTTAATGATTTATTTTCAAATATAAACATCAGGGACTTATTCGAGATAATCATGGAAATCTATGACATATACAATTTGCAGACTTTTATCAATAAATACAAATTTAAAACTTTAGTAGAAATGGTACTATTTGAAACTGTTCTGTACGATGGCAAATCATATTTCAAGCAATTACACGGTATACCCATGGGTGGTGGTTGTTCCTCTATGCTAGCAGATATATATCTGAATAAATACGAGGAAGGTACTCATCTTTTAAACGAAATTCTTTACATTTGTTACGTGGCTGACATATTAATTGCGTGTCCACGTGACGAGTATAATATGGATGTTAGTTTTTATCCACCAAATTTAAAACTCCCTGAAACTCCATACAACGACGATAAAAGTCTTAATGTTTCTTGATCTGACAATATATAAACATCCCTGTGGATCTACTGGTTTCCGATTATGCGATAAACGAAATGACTTCCCTTTCGTAATTAATTATATTATACACTGGAATTCATGTATGCACAAAAACGTTTTTAGAAATATTATATTGGGACAACTACTTCGAAGTAAGAGATTAAACACAAATGCGGAAGATTGTTATTATTGCGATATACCGCAAGGTTTCCCAAAAAGTTTTTTATGTAAAATTATTTACAGTTTTTATAATATAACCGTAACTGAATGTTACAGTTTGTATTTAGACAAAACTTCAGACGATATACAATCTCAATCGTCAGCAGTAAATCGTCAAGGTTTATGATCTCAAGACTTCTAGACTTGTAACCATGGTACTCTTGTTTGGAATGGGATATATACCTATTATAGTGTGATACTGTACAATGTAATTCAGGTAATATGATTTAAAGATAAATACTTGCTTGAATCTATTGTAATATTGTATGGTCTACTTCATAAAGAAGTATGGCAAATTTGCATTTATTACTGATATTAACATGCATATTTATAGTTAACGTCGATTGTTATGGATGCATCTCGACATATTTTCAATATATTAGATTGAATAAAGTTTATTACATCTTATACTTTCTGAGTGTTTATGCATCTTCATACGTATATGTGGCAACCGAAAAAGATAAGATAAGCTTAAAGCTAAACTTTTACATATTAAATAATTATTATTTTAATATTAAATTCATTCAGATGATATGGCCGTTATTTCGCATATAGTGGATTTAGTATTTAATCGTACATTGCTTGTTGTGCCGCTATATAAACCCTCCAATTATTTTACCTTTCTTGCGAGTCCTGTAAAGGAATAATTAATTAATAAAATGCTAGATTGATCACACCATTTAAACTTAAACAATCAAACATTTATTAACAACATTTATTTTCATTAATTATTGCAGCGGAGGGGACATATGCGACCAGAATTATTAAAATTACTATCGTGTCTATGACCTGTGATTGTTATTGAGCACATACCTTCCAATTCGTCTTGGGCTTTGATCATATCTCAAATGCTTGCATCAGTTATCAGTACTGGCCATAACTCTTTGGTGTGTGGCTCCTCCTCGTACTCTGATTGCACTCACACATTGATATATCTCCATTATTTTGGAACCTCTACGGGACACTCTACAAGTCTGTTTTTCATTCTTCTCTAGTCGTGCTCTTTAGTCAACATCTTGATCGTCTCTGCTGGTATGCTCTTAAGTCAAAATTCCATATCTTTCTGCCTGGTATGCTCCTAAGTCAAAATTCCATAGTTGTCTCTCTCGTTCTCGGGTCACATGCTGTGGTTCCCTCGGTGTGCGTGTGTGTGTGTGTGTGTGTGGGGGGGTAACTCCGCCTTTATTTCTTTTTGGCGCTTATTGGTTGCTCCTTTACCCAGTGGCACCATTCCACATCTTGTAAGGCCCAGCTCAGCCCCTCTGGTATGGCACCCCTAAATTTATGGTCTTCTGACCTTTAGGTTCACGGAGTGATAAACTTCGGTGCCATCCAGACTACACGCTTTGTTCGCCGTTTCGGCCACCATAAATTTCACATAAAAGTGTCTCATCAAATGTGAGATCTATTTCTGGTCTCACAGTATATGTATTCTTTAATGTTTGGCTTTCCTCTAATACCTTGATACTTCTGTATTCCTTTACCGCAATGTACCGGCTCTCCGGGAGTGTTGTCGCGACATAAAGCTTGTTTTAACCGGGGTGAGGGGGTCACAACCACCCGCACATTTTTTGGTACATTGCATCCATTTCACTTTTTCCATTTGGAATTATATATACCGGGTGGTCAGAATTAAAACACTCCTACTCTGAGCTCTCTATCCATCGAACTACTCAGTGTAAAGGCTCCAAAATTGTTGAACCTACTATTCAAGACATTGGGAAAGGGATTACGCGAAAAAAATTAGTTCCAGAAACACCGGTAGGTGGCGCTGTACAACAGAAAAGGTACAAAAACAAGCTCGAAAATTTTGTTGTAC
Source organism: Amaurobius ferox (assembly GCA_951213105.1). Lineage (NCBI taxonomy): Eukaryota > Metazoa > Arthropoda > Arachnida > Araneae > Amaurobiidae > Amaurobius > Amaurobius ferox. The sequence goes on from OX578137.1 coordinate 22,974,514, forward strand.
CTCAACTGCAACAGCACCAATGTCTTGATTCAATTACCTTTATGCAAGATGGAGCGCCTCCACACATTGGACTCTGTGTACAGGAGTTTCTCCGGCAACATTTTACTAATGGTAGAGTAATTAGTCGTGCGTTTTCGACAACCTAGCCATCTCGTTCTCCAGATCTTAATCCCTGTGATTTTTGGCTGTGGTGATTTTTGGCTGTGGGGATACTTAAAAAGTCTTGTTTATCGAGGACGTCTGGTAACCTTGGCAGATTTGAAAGACAGTATCACTCTGCATGTGAGAAGCATCTCAATCGACCAATTACGATCCGCAGTTGAACAAGCTGTTCACAGACTGCAGATTTTACATCTTGAAGAAGGGAACCATATTGAGCAGCATTCCCTGCATCGATAAGGTCTTTGTGATATGAATGTTTGGTACTTTCGGATAAAATGTGTTACAAATGTGTATTGTGTGTCTTTTCAGCATATTTTCTGTTGTACAGCGCCACCTATCGGTGTTTCTGGACCTAATTTTTTTTTTCGCGGAATCCCTTTCCCCATGGCTTGAATAGTATGTTCAACAATTTTGAAGCCTTTACACTGAGTAGTTTGATCTATAGAGAGCTCAAAGTAGTGGCGTTTTAATTCTGACCACCCGGTGTATATATATATATATGTATATATATATATATATATATATATATATATATATGTGTGTTGTAACAATCCCATTGCTGACGTATTTTAAACTAATTTTAAATAGAAGTAGTTTAATAATTATATACCACTTTTTAATTTTAAATTAAAAGCTCTATTCGAAAAATTGAGAGTAATAATAAGATATGAGAGTGCTGAATCGTAGAGAGTCACTGTTAATTTGTGATTGTGGCTTTCTGCTAGAGGACGAGGCTCGGACCTAGACCATGGGGCTAATAATGAGTTTCTATTAATAGTTTCATGAGTACGCCGAATTGAAGTGTTCTTGAATGGATCCGGTGTTCTGGAATAGCACGTATGCCATGATGGTGTGCGGACAATATGGTTGATGATGGGTGGATTGCCTTAACATATGCTTGTTGATCAGGTTTGCGACTGTCATGAATAGAGAGTAATTAACTCTGTTGGGGTAAACGTGAAAACTGCGACACATGCTGGGGTGCTCCTTGGACGAGTCGAATGGTCTGGGCTTTCGACATGCTGGGGTGCTACTGTTGGCATTTGGGAAGGAATACATCTTGAGGAAAGCGTTAGGGTTCTTTTTAGTGTTTCGGCCAATTTTGCGATTTTTCTGTTATCAACCAATCACAGAGCAATTTGATGTCAGCTCAACCAATCAAAATTTTGCACATATTGGAAATTCTAAATATTTACTACTGAGAATATATTTCGAGCTTTGAATAATTCATTTGCCTTTGATCTCTTGTAATCGAACGAAACATACCTCATTAGAAAAGAACCGAGTTTTGAATAGACTCGCACGTATAAAGTATGCGAACTGTGCCGATTACTATTTTTGTTGATTAAAATTAATATTGTCAAAAATGCATTTTACATTAAATTAATTATTTATTAGTATATTAATTATACATGTAATCTGTTCTAACTTACTGCTGTGTACATTGCGTTGGTGGCCGCAAAACCCACCTATTTCTGTGCTTAACGGGATACTAAGTTAACAAAGTAAAAATTAAGGTTAATAGTAAAGGAACAAACATTTATTTATAACATACTCAATTTACACTCTTTAGTTTTACAAATTAAATAAATATCATCCATAGTGGAATACATCTCAATGGTAGTTCGGGGGGTGTAATGCCAGATGAATTGATATTTGGTTGGAGCACGTGGTGGGATGCATTAATTAGCTTTTCCTTAAAAACACAAATTTAGACAAAGAGGTTATCCTCATATAGTTTAATTGTACGGTACCTGATCTTCTATCATATAACTTGGGTAACACCGATGCTTTGTCACACTTTACACTTGCAATACCAGATGAACATGAGCTCTCCTTCGAATTCCTATATCAGAGACGCACACACAACTCTTAACTCTGCTACCGTCGCTTCTTCTTGCCTAGTCTAACTCCAACAGCCTGCCTTGACCAGTTCTGACTCCCACTTCGAGCAACTCTCACTTATATCCCTTTTTCGGTCCGCGGTCCACGTGCTGAAATCTAGAGCTGAGGGCTAATCCGTAGACATGGCGTCGCCGTCTCGGTTGCCGCCAAACGGCTTAACGTGGTATGTAAACATGGGCGTGGTATGTAAGATATGGGGCCACCTGTATATTATCGCCCATCTGCTTAACGTGGGGATAATCCGCCCGCATTCCTGGTTCCATTATTTTTTAATCCTTCCAAATATTTATTACTTTACATTTCTGGCATTACATTCTCACCCCCCCGCGAAAAAAAAAAGTCCAAAAGTTACTCTCCCACAGTTTCACCCCAGTGGTAAGAAATTAAGTTCACAATGGTTCCTCGCAAACACATAAGTTCATCCATCGTGAGAAAGGCTGAGTTCCACTTTTTAGCCTCGTACAACTCATAGCTTTGATAGTTCTTTGTAGTTTCTTGATAGTTCCCTGTCAAGTTAGTCCATTATTCATAATTGACATAATGTACCATAAATTACATGAGGATTACCAACATTCACATTATTATTAAATTGTAAATTTTGATACATATTATGTGCAATGCACAATTTTCATTTCTCCTTTTACATAATTATTTACATACGACATATCATTACATAACAGCATTCATTACTTTATTATTATTATACATTTTCTTGTTATCATTTCATTTTGTAACATATTGTAGTAGTGCAACTATCAACTTCCGATTCTTGGTTATGGTTGAATTCCATACCACCATATTATTTATAAATTACTTTGTTATTTCACTCTTTTTTTTTTTTTTTTTTTTTTTTTTTTTTTTTTTTTTTGAACTTGCCATATATGTAATGTCAGAAATACATAACATACTTTTTGAAATATACTTATCCACAATTTAAAACATAAAAACATATACATATACACTCAATTATCACTTTCTATTTATGACATTAATTACAAACTTTTTACATATTTTTCATATTCTTTGTTTTATGAAATTACTATTTACAACAATTCGAGGGCGAAAATTATACCCTCTGGCATTATAACAAACCTCATCATCATTTCTATTATTTTCACAGTTTAATTGCTTTTCTTTAGTGACCTTCCCTTCCTTAATCTGACTTTGATCATTATTTCTAATCACTTTCTCATTTTGATTTTTTTTCTTTGTCCTGTGTGTGTGTGTGGTTTGATTCGCTTTCGTCACTATCTTTCAAATATTGTTTTCGCTCCGCTGCCATGTATAGTTTATTTATGTGCACTTTATAAGTTTTATTTTCATCACTTTTAAGACATATTATAACATTATTATTTCGGACTAATTTCGTAATTCTAAATGGTCCATCATATCGATCCTCTAATACCCTTGGTTTTAGGAACTTTTTTAGGTACACTGTCGCTCCTATAAATATATCGTTTTTTCTCACTATTTTATATTTCTTTATTTGTTTGTCATTTATCAGCTTTTGTTGTTCCGATGCGTCTTTCACGACTTTATCTATATTTTTTAAATGCTGTGCCACATAATTTTTATAATTATTTACATCACTATACATTATATCTATTTCTTCCTTACTTGGTATGTTTGTTTGTTTAATATTTTCAAATGGCAATGATAAATCTCTAAGATAGAACAGGAATGAAGGCTCAAATCCTGTATTACTGTTAATAGTGTTATTCACATAAAACTTAAACCATTTTAAAGATTCATCCCATTCAAACGTAGTCTTTGACAAACACATTATACATTGTTTCATGTCTCTGTGTATTCTTTCACAACGACCTAAAGAACTTGGGAAATAAACCGAACTGTATCGCCTTTCAATATTTAATGCATTTGTAAAATCTATGTATTCTTTACTTTTAAAAATTTGAGCATTATCGCTTTGAATAATAATTGGAACTCCATAAGTTGTCACGAAGTTTGTTAGCTTATTCACTATTGTTTTAGCAGTAATGTCTCTGACTGCATAGGCCTCAAAGTATCGTGAAAACATGTCTACAATTGTAATTACAAAATTATTTCCTCCATTACTGCGCGGTAGTTTTCCTACGCAATCCAGTTGTAAATATATTCCTGGTTTTAATATTTCTGGCATGGCCTGAAGTCTGGCTGGTGGTATATTTTTGTGTTTTACTAATAAGCATTGATTACAAGACTTACAAAAATTTTCCACGTCTTGGAAAGCCCCTATCCAAAAATATTTTCTTGAAAGTAATTGGTATGTCTTTTTTACTCCGAAATGAGGGAAATGTGCTATCTCTATTATCTTTCCCTTTAGCGAGTGCGGTATTACAATCTTATTCTCATTTATTTTCCTATACGTTTGTCTTTTATTTTCCTTCTTTACCATTAACAGTTTATTTTGGCTATCAATATAGTATACCTTGTTATTGTGATATCGGTTTCTTCCTTTTTGTAATTCCTCTCTAATTTTACTTAATTTTTCATCTACCATTTGTTGCTCTAATATTTTCTCCACATTTATCTCATCATTTTTAATTAAAGTATTTACATATTTGATTTGGTTATCATTGTCAAATACATATCTCGAGCAATAATCACTTGCGTTATTTTCACCTTTTTGATATTTGAATTTAAAATCATACTGACTTATGTCAATTAGCCACCTCGATATGATATTTGGCATTTTATCTAATTTTATGTGGTACATAAGGGATTTTGCGTCACTCAGCAAGGTGAAACTCCTTCCGAACAGATATTCTCTGAAGTGTTGTAAGGATGCGTGTATAGCTAGCAATTCTAGCTTTATTGCAGGATAACGCTTCTCTGCCGGGTTCACAGGTCTTGAATAAAATTCGATAACCTGATCGACTCCATTTACCCTTTGCATCAAAATACTACTAATTCCCTTACCTGAGCCATCCGTAGTTAAGACAAACGGGTTTACTTCATCAGGCTGTCTTACAACTGGTTCTTTAAAAATTGCATTTTTTAATTTTTCAAAAGCTTTTCTACATTCATTATTCCACTCGAACCTAACATTCTTTTTTGTCAAATTTACCAACGGTTCTGCAATTTGTGCATAATTTTTTATCAGACCTCTAAAATAGTTTGTTGTCCCAAGAAAGCTTTTTACTTGTTTAACCGTTTGGGGTTGTTTGAAATTTTGCACTTTTGCACAGTTTTTTATTGATGGGCTTATACCATTCGCATTTACTTTATATCCTAAAAATTCAATTTGCGATTTGCATATCTGTAACTTCGCCGGGTCGAGTGTTAAATTATTTTCTTTCAATCTTTGGAAAACAATTTTGATTTTCTCTAACATTTCGTCGTTATTTTGTGCGCATATGACTAAGTCATCTAAGTAAAAGTATATTTTTAACTCTGATAGATCTCCTAACACTTTGTTCATTAAAAGTTGAAAATATGCTCCTGAGTTTTTAAGACCAAACGGAATTCTTTTAGGATTAAAATTTCCCATAAAAGTTGTGAACGTTAAGGCCTTTCTATCTTGTTTTCTTAGTTCGATCTGAAAAAACGCCGCCTTCAAATCCATAACTGTATAAATTTTACTACCAGCGATATTTTGTAATATATCCTTCACCTTTGGTAAGTTTATTGGCAAAAGTGGTAAATACGCGTTTATGGCCCTATAATCAATAGCAAGTCTATATTTAGGTTCTTCATTTGGTTTACTTGGTTTCTTTACAAGAATAATGGGACTAGCGTACGTGCTTTGTGAACTTTCAATAATGTCATTTTCCAATAATTCCCTAATTTCTTTTTGCGCAATTTCTCGTACTGCTCTCGGAATTGGGTATGGTCGACTCTGAATAGGATAATTGTGCATAAGTTCGATTTTCGGTACTATTGCTGATGTTTTACCTAGGGTAGCATATGACTTTGAAAAAACCTCTGTATTGGTCATCATTAATGCAATAACTTTATTTCTATCTTCCTTATTTAAGTGCTGTACTTGAAAATCGTCTGGAGATATTTCTTTCTTTCTTAATTCCCGAATTTGTTGATAATCTGTTTTATTTAAATTTTGAATATTATTAATTTCCAACGTGGGTTTACTGCTTTTATTTTTCGTATCAACAATTTCGATTTGTTCTGTTATTATACCCACGTTCATATTTTTATTAAGTGTAATTTGGCAATTTTTTTCATTGTATAACAACATTCTAATCTTATTTTTATTTTCTATACTTTGGATCGCTTCATCCGTGATTAATGTTCTTGCCATTTTTATTGGAGAAAATAAAACATCCTGTCCCTCATTTAATTCCTGTGACAAAATCAATTGGACTATTTCTGACTCCCCTGGCTTTAATGTTATTTTTCTTTTCAATTTAGCGAAAATCTGCTTTTCCTCTTTCTTTTTAACATTCTTATTCTTATTACTTTCATTAGAACTTGGTAACCATTTTTCATCATTTACATTATCGCGAGTGCTACAATTTTGCATATTAGCGTTTTTTCTATCGTTATCGCTTTCATTACCCTCGCTTATTCTACCTTCATTCTCATTATTGAATTCATTACAACAATTATTTATTTCCTCATATTCGTCGTCATCATTATCATCGCTTATTCTATCTTCATTCTCATTATTGGATTCATTATAACAACTATTTATTTCCTCATATTCGTCGTCATCAGTATTATAATTTTCATAATTACTATTATATCTATTTTCATCGCGAATTCCCTGGCTTTGTGGTTTTTGTTTTGAATTCTGTATTGGGTTTGTATTTTCACTTTTATACAATTTAATCGCAGTATTCCCAAATTGTACTTCGTTATCTTTTGTATTTAAAATTGCTTTATGTGAGGATAAAAAGTCGTAGCCTAAAAGCATTTTATATTGCCCCTGAAAGTTCTGTTTTGTCACGAAAAAATAATTTTTGCATGCCTTTTCCCCAATTCTAAATGAAAATTGAATGCAATTTAAAAATTCTATATTTTCTTTAGTAAACGTCTGAAGTATTACTCTTCTGGTTATGTATTTTATTTTTACATTTCTATTCTGTTTTAGTTTTTGAAATGTTTCCAAATCTATAATACTAACTTGAGCCCCACTATCAATTACACTTATTATTTTTATTCCTTTGCAATCTATTTCTACCATCGGTAATTGTGGGCTAGATACGTTCTCACATTCGCTTGAAAGGATACTTTTGGTATCATATTTTGCTTTATCATTATTTTCATAATATTGTCCTCTCTCCAAATTTGTATAGTTTTGCCAGTCATCTCCATTTTTGTTATTTCTATATGTTTGTGAACCGAATTTATTTATTTCTCTGGAATTTGTACGATTCGTTCCTTGGTCCCAAATTCCAGCTCTTAGTTTAAATTACTATTATTATTGTTTCTCTCATATGTGTTTGATCTTATATTTCTTCCGTTGCGCCCCCTAAAATTTCCTCTTATACTTTGCCTCTCTCTATTTTCTACGTTGGTTTCTAATTGATCGTAATAATTTCTTTGATCATTATTATTTCCTTGATATTCCCTATTATTTCTATTATATCCTCCTCGTTCAAAATTTCTGAGATTTTCGTTTCTGTTTCCTCTGATATAATTTGTTTGCTCCAACCCATATTGCTGATAATTCATTCGTTTGGGATTCCTTGCAATTGCAGTATTACACTCATTGTACCAGCAATCTGAGAAATAATGTCCATTTTTTCCGAACCCTATGCAAAAAACAGCTCGTTCCATGGATTGATTTGGTATATTTTGCAATTTTAATTTATTAATTTCTAAAGTCAAATCTTGAACCTGTGTTGTAAGTAACGTTTCTTTCAGTTCGTTATGTGATTCTTCTGGAGTCCTATCATTAAGAATTATTTCAAACAGTTCGGCATCTTTTATGGCATCTTCAAACCGCTGCGGATCTTTTTTCTTCACTTCAATTGCCAAATCAGGGCGTAATGCGCTAATGAATTTTCCCAACATTATTTTATTGGTTATTTTCTCTACCTCTCCATCTGTTGTATCCTTAAGGTTCAAAAATTTACGCGCTGCGTTTTTTATTTTTAACACAAGCTCGTCCACTGACATATCAGGCGTTTGTTTTATTTTATTGAAAGCGTCCTGTTCTTGCGTTATCGTTATTCTGTTTGAAAATTTTTTTATTAGTAATATTTTTATTTTATCAAACTCCTTTTCGTTTTGTAATTCAGGGTTTTGAATTAAAAACTGCATAGCCTTATCTTTTAATCTGGTTTTAATGATAGCCACTTTATGCTCTTCCTTCCAACTTGCTAACTCCGCTAATTCATCAAATTGTTTTATAAAGAAATTTATATCTTCCTCCTTACTCCCACTAAATAATGGCAGGATCTGCATTACTGGAATATCCATATTTTTATTATTTCTATCCAATTTACTATAATTTTTATTTGATATTTTTGAATCTTCTTTCAAACTTGAACTCCTTGTTATAATTGAACTTTTCACCACTTTTTTAACTGGTCCCATTCCTATATCCCATTTTCCTAATTATACCTTTGATCTCATTTAGAAGAACCATTTTTTCCATTTCATTGATAAAACTTTACATAATCATACATATAACATAAGGAGAAATGAGAATTGTGCACAATATTTTCACAATCATCTATGTCGCCACCAGTTGTCCAACCTTATCAATATTTATTTTTTATTATTATTATTCCTTTTATTTTTATTAATTTCATAAATTGTTATTTTATTCCCGTTACTGCTAAAGTCACGAGCACCAAATGTGCCGATTACTATTTTTGTTGATTAAAATTAATATTGTCAAAAATGCATTTTACATTAAATTAATTATTTATTAGTATATTAATTATACATGTAATCTGTTCTAACTTACTGCTGTGTACATTGCGTTGGTGGCCGCAAAACCCACCTATTTCTGTGCTTAACGGGATACTAAGTTAACAAAGTAAAAATTAAGGTTAATAGTAAAGGAACAAACATTTATTTATAACATACTCAATTTACACTCTTTAGTTTTACAAATTAAATAAATATCATCCATAGTGGAATACATCTCAATGGTAGTTCGGGGGGTGTAATGCCAGATGAATTGATATTTGGTTGGAGCACGTGGTGGGATGCATTAATTAGCTTTTCCTTAAAAACACAAATTTAGACAAAGAGGTTATCCTCATATAGTTTAATTGTACGGTACCTGATCTTCTATCATATAACTTGGGTAACACCGATGCTTTTTCACACTTTACACTTGCAATACCAGATGAACATGAACTCTCCTTCGAATTCCTATATCAGAGACGCACACACAACTCTTAACTCTGCTACCGTCGCTTCTTCTTGCCTAGTCTAACTCCAACAGCCTGCCTTGACCAATTCTGACTCCCACTTCGAGCAACTCTCACTTATATCCCTTTTTCGGTCCGCGGTCCACGTGCTGAAATCTAGAGCTGAGGGCTAATCCGTAGACATGGCGTCGCCGTCTCGGTTGCCGCCAAACGGCTTAACGTGGTATGTAAACATGGGCGTGGTATGTAAGATATGGGGCCACCTGTATATTATCGCCCATCTGCTTAGCGTGGGGATAATCCGCCCGCATTCCTGGTTCCATTATTTTTTAATCCTTCCAAATATTTATTACTTTACATTTCTGGCGTTACACGAACCATGAAAGATTTCAAAAGAAAACTTAATTTTACAAATAATTATGAAATTAGAAGTATGAAAATTGATTTCAATATTTGAGAATCCTAATGCAAAATAGCAAATAAGTTTTTCGATTTCAAATATTAAATAGAACAAATTAGAATACAGGAAAACAATGAATGGAATCAAAGTGACACATTTAAATCGAAAAATCGTATATCCATACATTTGTGCTTTGTTATTACATGTATCATTCAGGTAAAGGGTTACTCTAACTCCGTGGTGTGTAATTTGTTTCATCACGTTCTTTTAGCAACCGTGTAAAAATACATGGATACACTAGTGGCGCCGGAGCCATAAGTTAAAGCTTTTGACGTGACGTCACGTACAGTCGACTATCAGTATTACCACCTCAACTCTACGATTTTGCGATTTGCTATTGAATGAATCTAATGATATTTTAATTTTATTTCGTGTATCTTGTTTTAATTTCATATATTTTGATTTCAATTTTCACAATAACAAATAAACTGACTGGTTGTGACGTTACCGCATGTGTCTGCGGTGACGTCACATTGTCTGCGTTCCTACTCTCCCGTAGGAACGCAGATACTGCTGATTGGGTCTGTGATTCGTCTAATAACCGAACCAGTTAGGATTATTAGTTTAAGTAAACATAAATTATAATGAAAACTGAGGGAAATAGTAATCGAAAGGTTATTTAGATCTCATAGTTAGGTACAGCTATTGTTCCTTTTTACAATTAATTTCATAGCAATAATTTTATCCCAATGCATAAAATGTTCAGCACCATTACTACATTAGAAAAAAATAAACTGTAAATTAATATTTCATTAATACAACATAAGAATAATAGATTAAAAGTTTGGATTGGTTCTTCTGAAACTAGTTGATGCTTTTAGTCATTCTTTCATTCTGTTATATTAATAAATTATTGATTTTTCAAGTTAGTAAGACAGTTGTTTAAGGGAAACTTTATAAACTATATCTAATAATTTGCTCTTCAATTTGATAAGTGATTTAAAACTTATCAATTTATCGCAAATTACTGGAATAATGTAAAAAATATGTCTGGAATTTCAATATTGCTTTTAAAAGTATCTATAAGCTATTCAAACGTGAATAGGAAATACATTTTTTATATTCATGGATTTATAACTGAAATTACATCCGTTTATTTCAGAAGTTTTAATAAATGGCCCGAAGAAATATTTTAAATTAGTTATTAATTAGTTTTAAATTAGTTATTAAGCCTTTCTAGTTGTCAGACAAACTAGAAAGGCTAAAATTAAAATTTGGACGTACAGTATTTTGCAAGAGCTGTGACAGTTCCTAGCATTTCCCGAATTCTTTAATAACTAATCCGCAAACTATTTTAATCCTCTTATTCTCAGTTTTGCGAAGTGTATATGGACTTCGAATGGGAGCATAGTGTATGTTGCATGGTAAAGGCTGATTTTATATTAAGTAAAACTTGTCGAAATTATATTGCAACTTAAGGATGTTTTGAAGGGTGTGAACAAAATTTGAAGCAACTAAACAATTTGGATGGAAACTGAATTTTTCTACTTATTTTTTTTCCTTTTTCGTTACCTATATTGACTTTTATTTAATTAATATAATATTTATTATAATATATAGTAATACGCATTATATTAAGTGTTCCGACAGTGACACGGGAGAAGGCACTGCCGGATATATATATATATATATATATATATTGATAGATACATATATAGATACATACATTATACATATTTCTATCTCTTAAGCTAAAGTAGTTGTAAGAATATTAAATGATCTCTTAGAAAGATTCTCGGTAGGCTGGTATATTAAAAAAAATATATTAATATATATTATTGCGTGATAAATAAAATTATATTAATATATATTATCATGATAATATATATTAATATATATAATGTTATATTTATATATATTATCACGTGATTGTATTGCAACAGAGTGTATTTAAGAATAATCACATTTTTTAATGTCTATGGACCTGAGAGAAGGACACGCACATGTGTAGAGGGCCTTTAAAGGATCTCATCACTTAAACAATTTTTCATAATGTCTGTAAATGTGGAATTTCTTGAATACATATTTCTAGCATAAAAATATGCATTTAGTGACTATTCACGTGATATATTTAAGAATAATATATTTTTTTTCGCTGCGGACCAGTCAAAGCGGCCGCCAATCTTGTAGTACAGCCGATTTTTGTCTGGGAACATCTTAAAAATGATCAATATTCTCTAAAACATACGATAAAATGTGTTCCCAAGGAACCTAGAGAAGGGCACGTGTTGATACCTACCGATCGCTGATATTTAGGCACCGGTATTTGCAGCGACTTCGATTGACTGAATAAAGCACACTGCAAATATGCAGAACAACAATAGGATATTTAAGGGAAAAGCTATGTATATGATATTGAACAATTATTTACTCGATGTTTCATAAAAAATTACTAAAATGTTTAAATATTTACTCTGTTTTGAAAAAATCCCCATCTCTAATATTTCTTTAAAATCCCTTTCAACTGTGAATAATTTAAAAACGATTCAGCAGCTTGAAGATGATTTAATTGTTCTCGTGCAAAAATTTATGCTATAAGACAACTCGCGTGAGCAAATTAAGCATTTTCAATTTTTTTTTTAAATTTAAAGTCAAATGTTCAAAAATGGCCTCCAGTTTGGTAGCATAGCCTGTTTTTTTACTTAGGACATCCTTAAAAATTGTAGTACCCTCTAAGTTATAAAATAAATTTGGTCCCCATAGCCCACTGACTCCAGTCTATATAAGAGAACCGCGCTTCTCTACATTTGTTAGTCAATCTAAATTGCTTGGCAATACATTTGGTGACGTTGGTACCAAACTTGGCGACTATTTGAAACATGTTTCAAAATTAAAAAATATCGCTAAATTGATAAAAATGTTGTCAACTTAAAAAAAAAATATCATCAAATTCACGAAATTCAATAATTAAGTCGCATTAAAATAGTTGAAGACCCAGACCGTCCGACTCGTCCTGAGGACTTAGAGTAACTAGTTGGACGGCCGGGAAGCGCATTAAAATAGTGTAATAACTGACTTAAAATTTTTCTTATAACTATGTTGTCAAATATTAAGCATTCGGCGAAAAATTGTTCAATAAAGAAATATTTTATAATTGATTTGAGTCAAGTTATTATGACAGGTATATCGCACTCGGTAGCTCCGTGTCCAATCTTCGATGCCGTCTAAAACTGTCCCCGGGTCTACGAGGAGTATGGACATGATAAATCTCTAGGTCAAAAACCAGACCCTAAAGTTGATGGGTTTGGGGAAAGATGGCATTCTGCCTGTGGCTGCCACCCCCACTGGATTCCGGTCTAAATTCAGTGATTAAAATTTAGCAATATGATCTGCCTCCTGTGGTGCAGTGAGCCAACATTATTGACATCAAAACTATTCACTGCTTGGCTACTTTAGGGAGGAGGGATTGAATAATGAAGTGCCTGATCTTTGGTAAAAATTGAATACTGTATACGCTTGGCAGCTGCTCTTCAGTTTCGGAGCGATAGATTGCATAAATATGATGTTAGAAAATTGCATTTTTTATTACATTTATTGTTTAATTAGGTGGTAATAAAATTATGGAAATACTTATCGAAGAGTTTAGAAACCACATAATGCAGAACATAATGGTTTTAAAATGTTAAAATGTGTCTTAAAATTTTAGCTAGAACCTTGAAATCGAAAAAATTTCGAAAATAATAATTCTCTAAATTACAGCAGAAAAACATTCTGAAATTCTAAATTGCGGAATGTATCTGCGGAAATTAATGATTATTTTTTAATTTGATTTTCACGTTTAACAATTTCCAAACGCATCTGCGTCGAATAAATTAGCCGTGATAACATGAAAAGCTATAAAATATTTTGAAAACAAAGAGAAAAAGTATAATTAAAAACGCTTTTATTGATAACTTTCATATTTCCTTCAGCTGCAGGGAATTTTAGAAGGAAAAATGTCCCAAATTATTGAGGGGCTATTGATCGTTATGTGTTTGGCGCTGCATTGGCTGCTTTATTGAGCTCAAAATAGGAAGAGGTAAATTAAGTTTCTTAGTGAGATAACGATTCGATGCAGCAGGCTTGAGTACATGCATTTGAAGAGGATAAATGAATGTCGCTGAATTTGCACAGAATTAATAAGAGGTTTGGATCATTTTTGAAAAATTTTAGGAAACAATATTTTTCAAGAATATATATAGAAACTTAACCTTTTGCTTACGGGTGGAACAGCGTCAACCCCAAACGAAGAACCTCTCAAAAAGACAGGTATTTGACAGAAACAATGACCTGTCTTTTTGAGAGGTTCTTCGATTGGGACTGACGCTGTCTCACCCGTAATCAAAAGGTTAATTATACATTTATAGCATGGCTGGTGATCTATCTACATATAGTCAATCTGCAAATGCACTATCGAGGTGCTCCGCAAGGACGCATAAGACAATGCATTACCTCATTTACTTTCTCATGCTATATAATATAGTGTACACTAAGTATTGTTTTCACGAAAGTTTTGGATTTCTAGGTTTTAATGCTAACAGATATTTTAGTACCTCTTGAACACATTTTGACAAGTTTTAGAGTGTTGTCTAACTATTTGTCTGTCTGTCGTCTGGTTGTGGTTGATTTCTTGAGTACACGATAGTTGCTACAAATACTAATGGAATTTCAGGACACTTTAAATCCAGCTTTGTTATAAAAAATCTAGAATTAGATGGATTTTTTTTTTAAATTCGAGCGATGACTTCAATATTTGTCACTAATTTCATATTTTCTTAACATAGCAGCATAGGATGAAAGTTGATATAATTATGCATAAAAGAGGTTATTTATGGTTCCGCAACATTTTCAATCACTGTAGTGAAAAATAACCGTGGTACAATGACGTCATTAGCCCATCTCATGGGGGGGGGGTAAGGTAACCCTCTTCCCGAGGGGGTACATTGTCAAACTTTATCAATGGAAACATTTTCCTGAACGTTTTAAAATAACGGGTAGCCTGCTATGATTGGAATCATTTGGACTAACAATACAGAGTTTTCAATTTCTTTTCGATATTTCGATTCCAATATATATTGTAAGACATTCTGAACACGTTTTGACTGTTTGTGGAGTGATGTCTGTCTGCCTGTCTGCAATCGATTTCTTGTTTATATGATAGTGACCACCAATACTAAGGAATTTCTATGAAAATTTATATATCAGATTCGTTATTGAAAAATCTAGAACTAGATAGAATTTTTTTAAATTCAAACGAAAACTAAAAAATTTAAATTTTCTTAATAGGAGAAATTTCAGCATAGGACAAAATTTGACACAATCATGCATAAAAGTGATTATTTCAGGCTAAATGATCACTAGATTTAATAGTTTCAATCATTGTTATGAAAAATAGCCGCGATACAATTTTTTTGTCCGTGAAGCTATTAGCTCTTTCGGGGAGTAATTTACCCCCCCCCCCCGAGGAGTAGAATGTCAAGCGTGGTATCAATCGAAAGACTTTTTCAAGCTTTTTAAAGTGAATGGCAACATGCTACAATTATGATCATTTGAACTCATGATACCAATTTTTTAAATTTTTCTTGTAAAATTTGTGGGGAAAACACAAGCTACTAAAAATGGATTCTGCTATGAGAAAGTCGAGTTGAGCCCCGCTCTAGGCAATTTTTATTTATTATCTCTAAGCGCTTTTAGTTTATTTTACTTTTTACTTTCTCACACATAAGATATTGTTCACACAGATAAGATATTGTTCAGCAGAATATTTCGGAATGCAAGATTGTGACCAAATATCACGTTTCAAGATCTGTAGAATGTATTTCTAACAATTTGGAAATATGAATTCTTTTTGAAATACCTGTTTCAGCGAGTGCATGTGATGTGCGGATAAACATGAAAAGGAATACAGGCAATCGCTATAAAATGTAATGCGAGATACATTTCAGAAAGATATGACTTAACAGAATTTTTATAATTTTCATGAGTAGAACATGAATTATCCAAAATTGCATATACTCAATGCATTTTTCTTGTGGGTAAACAGAGATTTTCCGAATAATGATATAGTACCTACAGTTTGAAGCGGAAACGTCATTGTATTAACTACGGAAATCGTGAAATCAATTGTAGAACAGTAATGCATATATGTATATATGCCTCTAATGTTAATGCATATATGCAGTTAATATATATATGCATCCAAACAAATAAGCCAAATAAAATATTTCTGATCTGATAACATCCATGGTTGTGGTTTCTTTGGCGAAAAGACAAAACAAAGTGTGATGAAAAATGTAAACGCTATGGACGCTTATACCAAATAGATAAAAATGTAAATAATTTTTCTTGTTTTGTCAGAAATAAGATCGAGATTAAGAACATATAAAAATAATTTCAACATTTTATTATTTTAAACTTTCTTTTGGAATTTTAGAAAAGTAGCTCTCAGAGCGAATGTTATTTTAATTTTTTTTAATTTTCACTCGAAATATATATTAAATTATAAAAGATAGATATAAATAGTAAACGGCAAAAATCTTTACTAGAAAATGTAGTATAAAAATTTATAATTATTATGAAAACAAGCTCTTATAGTTTTCGGGTAGTCGTCTTATCATGTTGAGGAAGATTGAAAATTTTCTGTTTTTCAAGAGTGCAGTTCTTATCTCTCAAAAGACAAAAGAACTAGCTCTGAACAATATAAGAATTTGTCGCTCATTAAAAGCCCCAGAAGTGCATATAATTGGATTTTGGATCGAGTTCTATTTTTTGAGAGACACTTGAAAAATTATCTGTCATAATTCGAGTTTTTTTTTTCCATTTTTCTTATTTTCATTCAAAATATCTTGGAAACTATAAAAGATAGGTATAAATAGTTAGTCATAAAAATATGAAGAAATTCAGTTTCTAAATCTATATTTATTTTTTAGAAAAAGTTCTTATAGTTTTCAAGTAATCGTCTAATCAAGATGAAAAAGTATGAAAATTTAAAGTTTTTCAAGTTTTTAATCCTTATACCTTGAAAACTAAATGTTATAGTTGTAAACAATAAGTAAGAATTTGTAGCCCTTCAAAAATACTACAAGGGTATATAATTTTATTTCGGATCAAGATCTTGGTTTTTGAAGTACAGTGGTTATAATTTCTATGTTTTATCATTTTGAATTGGGTTTTCAATGGGTAGGATAGCCGTAATATTAAAAGTGTCACGATTTTTGCAGCTCAATCTGTTTACTTACTCTTTTGTGAAATAATGGTGCCCAAGCACGAGATACTTGGACTTGTTTAAAAAATGAGGAAGATAAATGGACTTGGGGATACTAAAGAAGTTTAACGTTGGTAAGATTTGAACAGAATTGGTGGAAATATGCATATTCAAGTATGTATTTATGTGACGCCAGGCATATTTATAGATTAACTTGAACGTAAAATCTCGTCAGATATATAAGTTTAATTTATATACCGCAAAGCAAGTAAGTAAAATCTTCTAGTAATCGTCTAGTAATCTATCTAGTAAAATCTTCTAGTAATCTTCCAGTAATCTATCTAGCAAAATCTTTTTGTAATCTATCTAGTAAAATCTAGATAGATTACTAGAAGCAAGATAGATCGAGATAGATTACTTGAATTTAGCAATCTAGTGTCTATGTAAATAAAAAGTTGTAGTACGGATATGAGTTAATCCGGCGGAGGCAAAACCGGAACGAACTATCTTAGAACGAGGCTTCTATAAGTCCATTTCGTCTTCAAAATTATATGCTGCGATCGGTGTTTTCTGAACATTCGTTCAGGACATAATTAAAAACCACATCTGCCAAGCAGTGTTTCTAAAACGCATTTTTTGTATTATCGAGTTAGAATACCTTGATTGCCACTTTAATAAATATTTTGTTGAATGCTTTGTTAGCCTGGAAAAATTTGTCTTTTTTGATAGAAACCAACACTTTCGTTTATATTGAGGAAATCTCAGAAAAAACATTTTCAATGCATACAGTTCTGTCACAGAATTTTACTCAAAATGACATAAAAGTCCTTCTATACGTTTATAAGCAGTAAACTTCATTTGATTCTAGTAAATTTTTAACCATATTTTATGACACATTCCGTGAACAGATCAACTGCACTGGTATATTGTAACGTCCTTTAAATATGTGAAAAATACCGCAGCCTTGCGCTTAGCATCCTTGAAAATGACTCTCATAATCACGCGTAATTAGGTAATGTAGGGAGTTCGGATATATTAAAGAATAACATGGAATGACGCGACCTTAATGGATTCGTAATTGCTTCAGCAATTTTACTTACAGGGACACCATAACCCAGTTGGAGGTGAGATAATTTAAATGTAGTGTAATATTATTTTAAAGATATTAACATGTTTTGTAATATATTAATACAGCCACATAATTACAGCTATTACAATTTAATGGTATTTCGTATAATGTTTTGGTTGGGAAGTTTGATTTTATATTATATAGTTAATGTTATTATTTAGTAGTTGGTAGTTAAATTTTTTACAAAAATTAAATATCTTGTCTATTATTTCGTTAGTTAGTCGCATTATTTGAGGCCAGTGATCCGGCGACATTCAGTAGCTGTATATTTTTGTTTTTAAACACCTTTCTGTACGTTATTTTATCAGTGCCCCTATAAAGATTCGTTTGATAATGGTAATGAATTCATTTGTTCAATGCTGTGAGTTAGGGATAGTTTGATGTGACAGATTAATCAGAGAACTAGCAAATGTACCCGCTGTTGTCCGGAATTTAAATCAGGGATTAATTGCATTCATTCGATTTTTGTCAAGTGCAGTCACACGCTCCATGAATGCAAGTGCGTTCGTTCTCTATACCTCGCCTTTTGAAAGTATGGAATCCGTTTAAAGCTTTGTTTTGAACGCAAATTCATCGATATTCTTGTTGGGGCTAAGATAGAAAATGTGCGATAATATTTTCGAATGCTAAGGATTCAATTTGCGCGAAAATCACGCAAATAGGGCTAAGCATAAAATAACTAAAACACTAATTCAAAATTAAAATAAAATAACGCCGAGGTGCACATATTCTGGTCCTATGGTAACCGTGTACGAAATTTCATTGTCGTACGAGGCTTAAATTTCCCAATATAGAATGCGCAGACACACCCTCCTTCATTATGTAAGATATATTTATTTAAGAGAAGAATATACTTTCCGTTTGTCGTGACAAACATTCCCCCGATACCTTACCCATTACTGTCTTTCGTCGTGTATTGAATCTAAAATAGCAATATTGATGACTTTTTTTTTAATATTGCAGTTTTGTGTAAATGGTTTCTTGATGATCTCTGACACTAATGCATCCATGTAACGAGTGCATTAGCTCGTTTTGAAGTTGATCTTTAGCGACAGGAGACGAATGTAAATTGCGGGTAATTTCCTTTTTATACATTATTGATAAAAGTCAAAGTGCTAAGGCATTAGTCGAAAGCAACCCATATTTTTATTTTCCCTATATACATAGTACAACGTATAAGGAAAGTACTGTAATCTAATCGAAAATTCGAATATGAGATTTCGACGACAGAATACGTTTTTGGCATGCCAGAACTCATATCGAACGTTTTTGAGGTGATGTCTGTGTGTGTGTATGTGTATGTATGTTAGTGTGTGAGTCTGTGTATGTTAATGTTTGCGTGTGTGCATGTTAGTGTTTGTGTGTGTGTGTTAGAGTTTGTGTGTGTATGTTAGTGTTTATGTGCGCGTGTGTGTGTCTGTGCGTGTGTTAGTGCGTGTGTGTGTGTGTGAGTCCGGATGTGTGTGTGTGT
The DNA here is from genome assembly GCA_951213105.1 of Amaurobius ferox. Lineage (NCBI taxonomy): Eukaryota > Metazoa > Arthropoda > Arachnida > Araneae > Amaurobiidae > Amaurobius > Amaurobius ferox. Next base: position 22,994,113 of record OX578137.1, read on the forward strand.
GTGCATGTCTGCGTGTGTGTGCGCGCGTCTGTGGATCTATGCGTAAGTCTGTGGATGATATGATATTTCACGAACGAATGAAGCATTTAGACAATAATTGGCTACTATTATTTTAAGTGTGGTGCAGATAAAACATTCAAATTCGAAATTTTGAGAGAGTACATAAATGTAATTTCTATACTAGATATATTTAAATCTAGGTAAACAAATGGATTACTCGACGAAATATATGACATTTATTTACATCAGTATTAAAAATTGTATTATTTTAGTAATGTTGGAGATAAAAATATTCGAATTAGCAATTGAAAGAGATTCTTTCTAGCAGCATAGGCTACTATGCATGCAGACCGTTCGACAGAGCTACAAAAAATCTTGCAGCTTTCAAATTTTGGCATTCAAGAGGCATGCGCGGAGCAAAATTTTTATATTTCTTTAAGCAAAAAATAGGTACTATGAAACAGGATAAAATTAAAACTGGAATGATAAACCATTTATGCAACAGCAGTGGGAAAATGTTGTGGTTTCGATTTTCAAATACTTACATTTCTATAAGTCTCTAAATTAGGTAACATTTGAAATATCGGACAAAATTTTAAATACAATGTCTAACGAAATATATTAATCACATAAACAATTCGACAGAATATACGGAAAAATAAAGTATTATTATTCTGCTACTGAAGTATTGCTGAATAAAATTGTTCGAATCTTGGAGCAAATTCAGAAAGCATATATAGCGACTAAATAACTACATGACATTTTAATGCTGGGCAGAAAGATATATAAGAAACGGTAACACGCAGTTATCGTTTTTCATATTTGATGCACCTATAACCCGAAACAATCGAAAAAAATTATTCGAATTTCAATGTACCCTTGAAATGATCAGAGTGAATGCAAAGTATCTGATTTTAAGCTACATATATGGACTAAATTTTTTTAAGCGAAAAATGAGTTTTCCAGAATTTTCATTTTAGGGTGCGATGGAGAATAAAGCTTAAGACATTCATAACGTAATGCATTTATAAGAAAACATAAATCATTCATAATGTAACGTAATGAATTCATAAAAAGTTACTGTACAACATAGTAACGCGCACACACACACACACACACACGCACATTATATATATATATATATATATATATATATATATATATATATATATGTATGTATATATATATATATGATGTCCCAAAAACATTGACCTCGGTTTTTATTCCTTATATATATATATATATATATATAATAAATTACAAAGTTCGTAAAAAAAGATACATAATTTTATGAAATCGATGAAAATTTTCAGGGGATTAAATTTTAAGAAGTACAACATTTAAATTTTTATACGACTCCGTACAAAAACATTTCCAATGAGTAAAATGTGCTCCATACACTAATAAGGTGATGTACAAAATTTCAGCATTTCAGCATAAAAAGTCCCAGAGATATGTTTAAACAAAGTTGGCGAGGACAAATTAAATGTAAATGGTTACAGCAAGAGTGCAAATGCCGCAAGTCAGAAATGCATTATAGGCAAATCATATCTGCTTCTTATCTTTAGATTTATTATACAATTTTTCAAAAATATGCTTCCTGAAAAATACCTTAAAATTTTACGTAATTAATTACAGAATAAAACTTGTAAATGACACAATCAAAATTAACATTAAAACAGCTTAGAAAGTTGTTTTTGCACATTTTTTTTTTCATGAGAAATTGCATTGTTTTTGTACGAGAAAGTTGTTTTTGCACTGCCATTGATCAATCGCCTCACTTACGCAAGCGTAGCGAAGGCAGTCCCGCAGCCTGAGCGACCCTTAAGTATTTAACGTTTCTGCTACATTTTGACAGTGTAGTTAGCCTGTACCGACAGTATGTCGCGATACAGCAAAGAAGACCTTTTTGAAATGCTTATGTTGTACAGGGTATGGAATCGCAATACTAACGAAACTGTACGGCAATATCAAAGTAATTTTCCCAATTCTCGACATTCTTCTGGTAGATTTATTTCTCGATTGGTACAACGAGTGCGTGAATGAGGAAGCGTACATCGTGTAGGTGGACTGGGCAGGTCCAGACTTCAGCCAACTGATGCAGAAATTGATATTTCAGCTTACTTTTGCAATCATCCACATAGTAGTGTTCGTACCGCTGCTTCAGAAATGAACGTATTACGTGCAACAGTGTGGAGAATACTGAGACGTAATAAATGGCACCCGTTTACCATTCATGGTGTGCAAGGACAGGATCCAACAGATTATCAACGTCGTCTAGATTTTCGTAATTGGGCTCTAAATCAGGAAGATGCAAATCCCTCTTTTCTGAAAAACGTAATTTGGACTGGCAAATGCGGCACTTCTGGTCTGCCACAAATTCATGCGTGGTACGTTATATTCATCATCAGAAGCAATTTTTTGTGAATGTATGGTGTAGTATTTTCAGAAACCGTTTGCTTGAACCCATACTGTATGATAGTACGTTGACGGGTGACAGATATGTTAATGAGATTGTGAATGTGGTTATTCCTGATTTTATAGATGAACTGCCCCTAACAGTACTTCCATATGTACGGATTCAACAGGACGGATCTTTAGCTCACCACGCTACAGTTGCGAAACACTGGTTAAATAAAGAGTTTCCAGAGAAGTAGATTGGCTTGCATGGGCCAGTAGAATTTCCCCCTATATCGCCTATGGATTTTAATTTGTGGGGTAGTTTACGCACAACTGTTTATCTCTCACCTCCCTTAAATAAAGCCGAGTTGCAACAACGCATTCAAAATGGTTGTCGTGATGTCATCGAACAAGAATTTGATTAAGTGTTATCAGGCGAATGCAGCTCTGTATTGGCATGGATGGAAAATATTTTGAACAAGCTTTGTAATCTTTGTGTAAAGTTATTATTTCTACACAGTGTAGATACTTTTGTACCAATAAATAGCAAAATTATTATTTATTTATGTAATCATAGTTATCTTTCGTAATTTGTGTATGACCCTTGAAACACGATCTGCCGACACGATTTTTCCCCTCTGAGAACCCAATTCGATACATCGAAAAGTGGTTTAAGTCAGCATATGGGACTTTTCATGATAAAATGCTAAAATTTTTTACATCACCTTATTAGTGTATGGGGCACATTTTACTCATTGCAAATGTTTTTGTACAGTGGGCCGTATAAAAATTTAAATTGTATATTTTTTGAAATTGAATTCCCTTGAAAATTTTTATCTATTTCATAAAATTTTGTACCTTTATTTATGCAACTTTGCAATTTATTATATATGTCTAAGACCAAAGGGTAAGGAATAAAAGCCGAGGCCAATGTTTTGGAACACATATATATATATATATATATATTAAATTAAAATAACTAAAACTAAAGTGCAAGAGTGTGAATCAGTAACCACAGTATCAAACCGCGAGCAAAATAAAGCGTGTTGTGAAAAGCAAAAAGCAACGAGGAAGGGCCGAAAAAGTAGAGCACGGAGAGGCCAGGACAAGGAAAACATATTAAAGAATAGTATATCTGCCAGAAACGTCTTCAGGGGCACATTCTAGACAGATATACTAAAATCCGTTGTTTCTATGATTGCATAAAAACACGTAGTTAAAATATTATGCAATCTGTGCCCAACAACGGAATAACAGAAAAAAACAAATAGGATAAAATTCAATAATAGAATATAAAATACCACATAAACATGAAATATAAAATACCACATAGACATGAACATGAAAAATATAGCGCACAAATATACGAATTTGCAAAAAAGAGCAAAAAAGGTCGTCACCGTGAAAAATCTTCAAATGAGTCCACCACATGCTACAATTTGAACGCTTACCTCGCTTACTACCACGTGGGAATAATCCAGACTAGAGGAAGTGGAAGTGGCAGTACATACTTTCGGAGAGATAAACCCAAGAGTTTAGAAACTGACCGAGATGTGACCACGATTATCGAAAACTTTGAAAGAATGGATAACACTGTTTTTTGGAGCCGTAGCCTGTTTTTTGTTTTATTAGCTTTTTAGATATCCGCCTTAACGGATATATATATATATATATATATATATATATATATATATATATATATATATATATATATATATGTGTATATATTCGCATTAAGAATGTGGTAGATATTAAAATATTTGTTTTTATAATATAATAATGTGATGTGTAAAATGAATCTCTTCCTTTAATCAAGCGCAGCGCCGAATAAACTTTCTAATGTATTTATACTATTAAGTCTGCTGCAAGTAAATATTCCGTTATTTTCTGTTGCTTATAGTTTGATCCCTGGAGTCCCTCACTGCAAAGTGTAACAGTAATCCGCCAAAATACTTTCGTTTCAGTTGGGTTCGTATATCTCTTCTTCCATTACGGATATCTCTTGATACATTCTGCCACAAAATTATATAAAAACTGCAATATTTAAGAATAAATAGAACACATATATATAGATTGGGCATATTATTCGAAATAAAAAGGTGATAACAAAAGATCGGATTTACAACAGCTGGTGGGGGGGGGGGGTTGTCATTACATAATTTTAAAATAAAAACGAAATTACCATCCAGAGCCCCAAGAAAGATCTCCATTCGAAAGAATGTAAAATAGTTCATATAATTTCATTGCAGGACGTCAAATAATAGTATGGTTTAGTCCTTCGCTTTGCCCAAAACATATTTGTTCGATTAACTTTAATATAAGTTATATCGTATAACACATGTGCATACTGACGGTATAAATGAAAGGCTTCTCATTTTCTAAAGTGTTGACCTAAAACTAATAATAACTACTCACGATAATAACGTAGAATATCGGAACAGAAACTTTATTCAATATTTTACATCGGATCAAAACATCACTCCTTCTTCGCAACACAATCGCCACACGACTGCCGTAAAATCCCGATTGCCAACTTATTTTTACAAAATTATAACTTACAACTTTTAAACATATTGATTTGACCATTGAGTTTAATATTTTCTGTTCAGTTTAATCTGTTACAAAAGAGACTAAACTACACATGAGTGGTATTGAACAACATCTACTATATCAACCAATTCATGTATTAACTTGTCTCTGTCTTCCTATTATTAGCACAGTATATTGCAGCTACTAGTACATTAGAACTACATATTTGCGGTACGTGTAATTGAATTTTGCATGTCTATAAGTGATTTACAACATTTTTAGTTTGGAGAAACTTTTGAAATGTTTTTTAAAATCTTGAAGACACCCTAATTGGCTGACACATACTGGGTTTCGCATGGGTGAATTACAAAATCGCCGTGCAAATCAGTAGAGTTAATAAATAATAATTAAATCATACTTTTGAATAACGTATTTCAACAATATTTATTCCCAATTTATATACAGGGTGTCCAGTGCTATCGGTGCCCAATGGTTATTTCCTCAACCGTTAGTCATAGAGATATACTTCCAATTGCAAAATTGTTTTAAAGTTTAAAATCTATTATCTTAGAAACAGTTTAAATCAATAAATGCATTTCTGAAAGAAATACGAAATATAAATTTTGATACAGTCCCCTGCTCCTACCAATTATATGTAGGGAAATCATCCTCATACAATTTTATGCAATAAAAAAAACCATTCTTTTAGGACCAAAATTGACCGATTTATAGCTGTTTAAAGTTGAGCACTTTTTGGGCTGAGAAATGGTCAATACGGTCCCTGATTGGTTGGCTGCCTGAAACGGGACACTTCTATGTGCAGAAAAGCGGCATAAGTCACAGAGTTTAATGCTTCATAACTCGGTGAATTTTGGTCGTAAATGGAAGATTTTTTTTTATTTTGCATGAAATTATGTGAGGATGATTTTTCTAAATATAATTTGTAGGACCGGGGGACCGTATAAAAATTTATATTTCGTATTTGTTTCAGAAATGTATTTATTGATTTAAACTGTTTCTAAGATAATATATTTTAAAATTTAAAACCTTTTTGCAATTGGAAGCATACCTCTGTGACTAACGGTTGAGGAAATAGCCATTGGGCACCGATAGCACTGGACACCCTGTATATCAACTGCTGTTAATGATAAATGAAAAACATTTTTACGTTACATCTGGCTTACTGGTTGAAAACAATGTGTACATATATTTCTCAATAATCTTGTGTTAATGAAATTTCCACGTTAAAATACTAATGATTTAATTTTTTTTTATTCAATAGCAAAAGACAGCAAATTTTTCTCTTTTTTCACATAATTTTGTAAATACTCACAAAACCATGGGCTCATGGAGCCCCAGTGTTCCACGAAACAGCCAAATAATATGTATATATATCGATATATGTATATTTAATATATTAAAATCGTAACACGGTGATATAAAATTGAAATCTGATTAGACAATATATATATATACGCGGTGTTGTAAAATTGAAATATATGATTAGACTATATATATATATATATATTTATATATTAAAATCGTAACGCGGTGATGTAAAATTGAAGTATATGATCAGACAATTACTTTAATATGTATATATATATATATTTAATTATGATTCCCTCCATCCCCATTATACCATTATATCGATAAGTTACCTACTATTTTTACCCTTAATCGTGGTTTATATTTACTTATTTGTAACAGATATGCTATAGAGATGAGTTTTTTGTACTGTCAGTAGTCTATGCATTGTTTCCGATTAAAATATCAATTTATATATATATATATATTAAATTTGTAACACAGTGATGTGATGTAAAATTGAACTATATGATCAGGCAATTATTTTACAAAAAATCTTTGCACTCAGTTGTAAAATATGACACTTGAGATATTTTTGGAGATTTTCCAGAAACAGAAAAATTCTGGCATTTATCATCGAGCGTGGAAAATGGTAGAGCCCAGGAAATAAATGCGTTCCTAACATGGCTCAGCTGCGAATAAAATTTATAGAGTTAAATTGAATCGAATTCTATGGAAAAGAAAAATTTTAAAACGCCTTCAGTCTTTATCCTTATATGCTAATAAATTAGGTTTCTGAATTTCAAAACCGTTTATTACTTTTCCTATATGCACACGGCGGCCATAGGTTCTCTATTTCTTAGGACTACCCTTTTTTTCAAGTAGCTGTCCTTTAGATTTATTTATTATTTCAAAACCTAAGTCTGTCCTTTATTTTCACGAAGGATTGATCAAATGCTACAACCGAGAAAATACTTTCAACCATAAATAATTTTTGGACTAAAGTAAAACGCAACTTAATGTTAAAACTCTGGAAACTTGCACTTAAACAAAATGCAACTATAAGATGTATATTCTAAAATTTTAAGATTTTTGAAATATGATCATGTTTTCTTAAAAAAAAGTCAGTCACCTGCGAAATATTAAATGTATACGTTTTTAGTGTTTATTATTTTAATTTTAATGTCATCAATTGAATTCATTACTATAATTGAAATATATGCTAACTAATTATATAATTTGTTTTATTGCTTGTTAATTATATTTTCCAATCTTAAATAGAGAATATAAATAGGGAACTGCATGATAATTATCTCATAAAACATTTTAGTTTTCAGATCTAGTTAGCAAATCAAGGTAAGTAGGCTTTTATACGCCATATTTCAAAATTATTAGTAAAACAAACGAGTATTTTACCCTATAGGAAATTTCAGAAACTGGATTATTCCTAGGATATAATCGTTACGATAGAACAGAGTTTTAAATTCAGAAAGCGGCGAAGTGGTGATTGCTGAATTTTGATCTGATTGTTCAGACTGTAATAAAAGATCATTCTGCTTTTATTTATAAAAATGCAAATATAATAAACGTAAAAATCCGTGACAATAAATTTTAATAAGTTAAAAGAAGTTTCAACTTTGTTTGCGCAAAAAATATGTTACGTAAGAGATCTATCGATAATCACGTTGTACCTTAAAATTATTTTCCTTGTTAATTTATTGTAGGTATCTATAGATGCCTAGGTTAATATAATTAATTTTTATGCACATTAGAGTTTAGTTATTAGTCATTTCGGTAGTTGATACACACATTTCGTTTTTATGTATCATTTATCCATTTCTCGTCTGTGTACACATCATGCGCAAATTACACGTCTTTTCATACTTAATAGAGACCGCTTTGCAACCTTGTCATTTAAAAATTACGCCTATCTTGCTTTATTTTCGAGATATAAATTTTAACTTCTCCAATTCACCACTAGAGGTGCTGCAAACTTTCTGAATCGATAGCATATACTCACTTTTCTACGTGTAGAGCCAGCTTCTGCAACTTCAATCGAAAGTTAAAGGTATGCATAAATGAACTTTGTATGTATAGATGAAAAGGATAATTTATGAAAGACAATATTGAAACAATATTAATGAGGCAGAATGAAATTAAAGCATTTGGTTCCATGTTGTGTTGTTGTTGACAAATGCCGGTCGTTTGGCCGCTAGGCCATTAGCCAGCGATCTCTCCTGTATTACTCTATTGATGAATTAAAAGTCACTAGTACAGGGCACTCATCTAAATATTTCCCAGATACAGGCTGTCACAGGTTATATAAAGTACATTTCGCGGAAGCAGCAAGTTCAATTCGATGGAGATGAGCCTTGTGACAGTCATAATCAGTCAGAAATCACGACTGTCATGACGTTGACTTCTTGAGTTCCACGTTGTAAAAGTGCGTCATAAACTTTAGAAATCTCTAAAATGTACGTTACGTAAGTATACAAAGAGAAATAGAAAAAAAATAATATGTGCCATTTACTGGGTTAGGTATCCCACCTATTTGATAATAACAGTTTTTACTGACATCATTTCTCTCTATTTCTGGTCCATTAATACGCTGCAGTAGTCTAAATTTCTCTGGCTGTGGGCCAAATTATCTTCTTACCCTAGCACGTCTGCGGGTGTTTCGATTTATCTTGCTGTCGTCTGAATGCATTGCTTGTTCATTATTACTAACCCAATCATTTATTTAGTCCCTTTTGTTGCTTTGGGGGTGATTTTAGTTTGTATTTGGATAAAATAAGTTTTTGCACATCTGTAAAATACTTTAAACTTTTCAAAATAAATATGTTTATTAGTAATGGAAGTTTTATTTAATTGCACATAGTAAAAAGTATCAAAAATACTGTTATTCAAATTTTGAATTTAAGTTTCAAATAATATTTGGCAAAGACCTCAAGAACCAGTTCTTTTTCTACCTAGAACTATCTATATTCTCAGCTATATTATAAAACATTTCCTTGAAATTCCTTTGCTTGCTTGCGAACTGTATAGAATATGTTGTCTGGAAGATGTATCGGATTGCAGGCCCATGTAACGTACGGTTTAGCCGACTGTATACTATTCTGAGAAAATAAAGATAAAACTATGAAAGTCATTAGCTGATAGAGGTTTACTATTGGATATATAATTTTTAAAAGATACTTTGCTTTTATATATTGATTTTTAATGTAAATAATATCTATGGTTGGGGTATTCCTGACTGAAATCGGAACGTTATGAAAAATGTACACAATTTGAATGCTTATAGCCGAGAACTTAATAGATAAAAATGTAAATAATTTTTAGTTATTTTGTCGAAAAGGGGGTACATTTTATGAAAAAAAATAATTTCGATATTTTAATATATTAACTCATTTTACTGAAAATACTAAAAAGTTTTTGTTCGAGCGAGGTTTTACTTTACTTATTTTCCGTCGTAATATCTTCTAACTTATAAAAGAAAGATATCAATGGTAAGCAACAAAATGTTCAATAAAAAGTCTAATTTTAAGGTTAATATATTTTTTTACAAAGTTGGTTTAGTTTCTGGGGTATCGTCTTGTCACATAAGTTGAAGATTGAAAGTTTTTGGCTTTTTAATTTTGCGATGTTGACATCTCTAAACTAAAAATGCTAACTATGAACGTGAAATATTAATGTGTAGCCCTCTAAAAGCTTGCAAGAATATATAATTGAAATTTAAATCAAGTTATTAGTTAAGCTCTCTATATACATAGTATAATGTATAGGAAAAGTATTGGGACGGGGTTGAAAATTTAAATTCGAGTTTTAAATATAGCAGTTAAAATATTATTTTCGTAATATATGTGGAATTGATTTTAAGATTTTGTTCGACTTTTCTTAACTTTATTTCCCGTTGTACGAGAAATCGACAATAATGAAACACCCTTTACTTAAATTACGATTATTGGAATCAAATGTGTACCCCCCACCCCCTCACCCCTCCCTTTTGCGATAGTACGATTTTGTTTTGCTACTATCTTTTATGCTACAATATGTTTTGCTGCGATATTTTATGATACAATATTTTTTGCTTCGATATTTTATGCTACAATATATTTTGCTGCGATCTTTTATGCTATAGTATTTTTTGCAGCGGTATTTTACGCTACAGTATTTTTTGCTGCAATCTTTAATGCTATACTATTTTTTGTTGCGATATTTCATGCTACAATATTTTTTGCTGCGATCTTTTATGCTACAATAATTTACACAGACCCATGTTTCATCATTAGTCACAATATACAGGGCGAATCAAATTAAAAGTGGGGTGTTTATACCTCTCTGTAGGAAAAATTACTAAGCGAATCGCAACTAAATTTCTTGCACATACTTTACTGAGCATGCGGTTTTGATTTGTGAAGCAAAAATAGTTCAAATTTCGACCGTTAAGGGTTAAATCTGGCGCTGCTGTCACCGTAATTTGCATATTGCTTAAGTATATTTTATAATCGCCACCTATAAAAGAAGTCACAAAGTCTTTTTCTCCCAAATCCATGACTAGCGAAGGGTCATGAAGCTCACCTCACCGTTACTTCTTAAACGAGTAAATAGAAATGATTCTACTGTACTTAAGGCGTTTTGACAGTTAAAATGTTTACGTAGAGGTCCACCCACCACTTGTAATCTTCTGAACTCTTTCTTGCCTATATTTGTTTGATAAGTTAAACAATATGCAAGTTGCGGGAACTGCAGCCGCGAATTTAACCTCCTGGCGGCCTTAATGTGAACTATCTTTTTTTGTTCAGAAACCAAAATCGCTTACTCAAGAAAGTATGTGTACAAAATTGGGTTGTGATCCATCCAGTAGATTTTCCTACAAAGCCGTGAATTGAAATCTGGTCCTCCGAGTGCGATTCTTCTCGTGCTCTAACCATTGGGCTATCCCTTGTGTCAGTAGCTGTTAGATCGTAGTGGTAGTTGGAGATCAGCTGATTTCAGACTTAAAGAATTCGTCACATTTAAACTTATTGGAATGAAAAAACGCCAAGATGCACCATCCCGGGTTCTGAAATACCTGTGTACTAAATTTTATGACTGTATGACCCTTAAATTTCTCGTTGCAAACTACGCGCGCACACACACACACACACACACACACACACACACCCACACACACACCCACCCACACCCACACACACATAGATGAATGCAGATATGGTCTCTTATTATGTAAGATGGCTTATTTCAATTTATGATGTCAAGAGGTGCTTAATTTTTTTTAATTACTATAAGGTCCTTGAATTTAAAAGATTTGAATCCAGTGTCTTTACACTATTAAAATTAGAAACTAATCCTCACTTCGAATTTTTTCCGTTAAGTTTCAATTTTGTCATTTCTTTCTGCAGTGGATTCTGGCCAAGGTGAGCAATTGTCAATCACTTCAACTTTAACTATTTTTAATGAGCGAAGAAACTATTTTTAATGAAAAATTAAAATGTTGCATGATAAGAAGCAATGCTTCTTTTCAAACTTTTCCTTGTTATGCATGCATATTTGTTTCGAACGAAAATGTCCGTTAGGAAGAAATAACAATGTGTGTCGTAGAGACTAATATTTACTAAAAATATTTTCTTAAATATTTTGCGATTGACAGTGATATATAGTGTTGCTAAGATCTTTTGACAGAAAAATTCATTGGGCACTGAAATTAAATACTTTTTTAGTGAACAGTATAAAAAGGGGCAAACATCATGAAGAATATGACTTTATTGGCTTTAGAAATCCACTGATACCTTTTAGATCTTTATAATGCTGGTAAATAATGAAGTAGTATATTTAATTTTCAAGATTCTTGCACTCAGTAGTTAGGACGAAGACATTTTTGATATGAAAAATTTTAGGGTACGAGATAAGGAGTAAATCATTAAAGAAATGTGACGTGAATGAAACGGAGTTTGTACCAGATGTGACATCATATTGTTAAGACTACTTAACAAAAATCAATAGTTATAATTTACAAGTCAGGATCAGTTGACCTTGGCATCAAATTCGGTGAGTTTGTCCCCGAATTTGGTAAAATATTGCTAATTTGGTGACTTTCATATGCTTCCCGAATTTTGTAGATTAACAAGAACTTAACGTGTTGTGTGCTTCCGAAACTTTCCACAGAGGATCTCGGCATCGTTTAGATATATACTATGATGCGAAATTCTCCGTATAAACTTAAATTTAATGGGAGATGGGGATCAGTAAAATAAACATTGTTCGTTAATGGATGTATGTCCACAGACGCCACTCTTTGGTGCAATACCGCTGCTTCGGGAAGAAGGGACATTGACTATTTTTTCTATTGACTATTTTTATGGTAAATCGTTCATCTTTATTTTAAAGCGAAATTCGTAAGTGTGAAATGGAGCATTTCACGAAAGCGATATGTTTGACATTCATCTGGGCCGGGATAGCGCAGTGGATATTGCGGGAGAATTGCTCGCGGTAGTTCCGTGTTATTCTCTCTAAGCTACCCCAAATAATTTCCATGTCTATGTGGAGTATAGAGACGATCAATTTGTAGTTCCGAAAGTCCATACGAAACGTGATGGGTCCGGGGAAGGATGGTACGGTCCGTGGTTGTCATCACCATTGAGTTCCGGTCAAAATTGGGTGGCTATCTCCTAGTCATTCATACATATATTACATACTACACACCTTCGGGTGACCGGTCGTCCAAATAGCTGCTCATGTCCTAGGACAAGTCGGACGGTCTGGATCTTCCACACTTTCGGGTGGGTAGTACGGCTAATATACATCTAGCGTATGGTGCTGGCAAAAGAAACAAAAGAGCTGTTATAAAACTGTACCGATAATGTTATAGCAGTTCTTTAATTTCCATTGACAGCTCCATACACCAGCATGTTGGCCCCATATGCATTGTCCACTTTAGCATTTGTGAAATGCTACGTGTTATATGTACGAACTCCACGAATGATGATGGCGAAAAAAAACCGAATTTTTTGACCAAAAATGGTGCTATGGTAGAGCAGAGATTATCAAAACCTATCACTTTTCATTCAGCTCAACCGTACATTAAATTTCTACAGAAGAAATAAATTGAGGCAGAATCTCTGGAGGAAAAGTCATAGATCGTCTTTAGCAAGAGCGCTTCAATCATTCTGGTGGCCCCTCGACGAGAAGCAGTTGTCAGGTCATGACTGTCTCAGGGCTCATCTTCATCGAATTGGACTTGCAGCTTCCCCGGATTGTATTTTATATGCCCTAGGACAGACTATGTCTGGAAAACATTTAGACGAATGCCTTGCACTAGTGACTTTTAACTCAATCATTGAGAAATACTGGAGAGCTCGCTGCCTAATGGCCTAGCGGCCAAACGATCGGTATTTGTAAGCAACATGGTGTTGAAAAATAGCTCACTGTCGAGCCCCCAAAGGATAGAGTCTGCGGCCATACATTCATTAACGACAACGGTTTGTTTTAACTTTCCTTATCCCAATTAAAGTGCGTCCAGGGAGTTTCGAATTATTCTGTAGACTATATTAAACCTCAGTAAAATGAAAAATATGCTTTTGAAGAAAACCTAAAATAACGTTTCATAAATTCATAACAAAGCATGATTAAAATACCTATAAAAACCGAATCACATTCTAATTCATATATAGTCATTTGAAAAATAAAATTAAAGAAGGAAGTTCATAAAGAGAACATAGAGTAATAGATTAGTATATGATCTTTTTTATAAACTTCATATATATTAATCTGAATATTAAAATATTCAAGCTCTCTTTGCGATCCGATACACACAAATGAAGAAGTTTGCTCCCTATATGTGAGAAATCAAATCAGATCAAATTTATTAATACAACAAAAAAGACAATACAGATGGGCACAACATATATAAAAATACAACTGAATCAAAGAACACAAGCAATTTGTCACAATGCGGCCTAAGCTGAAGTAAACTGGAAAACGTAGCAAAATATATTCCTCTACTACTTTTAGTGTTCTATTTTTATTGTAATATTTTCTATTGGAATCTTGTCGAAAATTGTAAAGAGTTTTCGACAGATCTACACGTTTTGAGACCTCTAGAACACGAAAATACTATTTTTAGCGTGACGGATATGTCTGCGCATTATATGCATCCACTCTGGCTCAAAAACTGCTCTACAAAATTTCCCAAATTTTTAGTAGATAAGTTACTTGTGGGTTATCTTGGCGCTGATTAGATTTTGGTACGATTCGAAAAAAAAAATAAATAAATAAACAGTATTTTTTTTTCCAAAATAGTCTGCAGAAATCGTCAAAATCCAAAATAAAAGTCTACATATGCTCAAATGTATCAATTAAATTATTGTTTTATGCGTAATATTTCACAACAAAAATAACAAGACCAACCCCATAAATCTAGCACTAACATTTCTCAAGCTATTTCAGTTTTCTCGCATTTTTGACACGTTTGTCCTTGAAAATACGTCCATCCGCTAGAATTAAAATAAAATCGCACATTCAGCGCAATTTTAGATAAGTATGCTTGTTAATTTGTGTATTTAAACTCAATTTAATGAATTATCAAAGAGAGAAAATATATTTGAGTTTGTAGCAAAAGTCATGTGTTGCCCACATCAGATCTTTTTCTGTATACCTATGCAACAATCATATACAATTCAGAATATATGAAGTGCCTTTTGGCCAAATAAAACAAATAACTAAGTAAATATATGAATCAAAAATTCTTTTATTCTTATTTATTCTATGGAAGCAATTACTAGAAACAATTCAAATTTAATAGGGTCCAATTAATAAGCTAATTTATCTAACATTTTCCTTCGTTTTCGATCATTTAACATGAACATGTATGTCAAATAGATTTTCAATTAGTATTTTTAATTATGTTCTTTGTTGATTTTTTTTTCTGCCATAAAGCCGTTGGTGAAATGATTCTTTCTGTGAGTCTTTATTTTTACTTAAGTGCTCGCCTGGGGGATATTTAAGGTAATAAAATACTTCATTATATTAAAAGTCATTATTTATTATATAAAAAAGTTTTGTTAATACTCATTAAAATATGTTACTTATTAATTAGCATATTTTAATTTAATGGAGTATATTTCAGCAAAAGTTAGCAATATTCAAGTTATATTTGCCCGAAATGTAAATTAATTGGGTATTTTAATGTACTTGTCCTCTGGAAAAGTGCCTAATGTCAGTTTAATTTTCAACGTTAAAAACATTGCGCCGTGGATGTTGCCCATCATTATTTCTCATTGAAAGAAGTGAAGTAGCTCCATTATGTAGAGAATGTCATGTACTGCTCACATATCAGATTTTTTGAAACAGTGTTTGTTAATATACAAGTACCATTTCAAACTAAGAACACCCTGGACGAAGTGAGAATCACGGCATTTTAATGATATCACCCCACTCAATTTTTCTTCTCGTTTAAACCCCATTGAGCTTCAGGTTTACTGGATACGAGCCAAACGATCTCGCTAAACTGGAATGTCCGTGTGTGTTTCGATTTATTTCTCTGTCATCCCGAATGTATTACTTGGCCATTAATGGTTTCCTGTAACGTGTATTTACTTATAGTTTCGTTTGTGTTGGATTGCGTTTTAGTTGGTCTTTCGTCGGAAGAATGTTTACCCATCTACCAAATGATATGAGTTTGCTGAGCAACTGCAGCGGAACAAAAGTAATACAATAGTCATTTAATTTTGAGTAGATAAAACCTGCATATAGAACCATTAAGGGAAAAATAGAATATAATTCTTGAAATGCCGAACAGTTCTAATAACGTTTTGTCAACGATAACTTCTTCGTTTATGGACACTTATTTGGAAGAAATAAACTACATTTTATTAATCCATGAAAACCGTGTAATTTCTCTCTCTCTCTCTCCCCTCCCTCCCTCTACCTCTCTCTCACCCCCTCTCTCTCTGCACCATTCCTCTGTTACGGCCAGCCAGCAAACAATGTACATGCATCCATTTCCTAAGGCCGCTTTGCTCTCTCTCTTTCTCTCACTCACTCACTCACATACACATACACATACACACACACGCACACACACACGCACACACACACACGCACACACACACACACAAACACGCACACACACACACACACACACACACACACAAAATCAAAAAAATATCTGGAGTGTGGTTTCGATTTTCGACTTTCTCATATCAGAATCCATTTTCAAGTTGCCTGTGATTCTTTTCTATAAATTTTGTAAAAAAAAATTGAAAAATCTGTATTGTTGGCCAGAATTATCACAATTATAGCAGGTTACTCGTTATTTTAAAGGGCTTGAAAAAATCTTTCGATTGATATCAAGTTTGATAATGTACCCCCTCGGGAAGAGGGGGTACATTATCAAACCCCTCATAGACGGGTTTTGTGTTCATGAACTTTGCATTTGCAGCTTTGTGCCGTATGAGCTAATTTGTAAATAGATTTTAAACCGGCCTCGTGGGTGGACTCAAATTGTTAGTTCCCATAAAAGTTCGCAAAAGTGTGACAAGTTCCTTATTGCCATTGCAGATATTGACTATTCCATTCTGACGAGCACACAATATGCGAAAAACCGGTTCATAGATGTTAGTATCTGCAATAAGAGTGTATTGCAAATTGATTTATAAGATGCTAATATAAGGGTTTTCGAAGATATTTCATGTTTTGGATCTAAAAGGGAAAAGTAAATAAGAAACGAATTAGTAGGTATGAAATAACTGTACAATTATCAAACGAGTATATGATTTCTAAGTATTTTTAACTATTGAAAAGTTGACATAATTTTTCATAAATTATTACGAACCATTCTGGAGGTGCAATTGTAGGAGATGTATTTGAAGGTGTAATTGTTATTCTTTTACATTGACAGATATGTATTTCTCAAACAAATCGAGTAATAAAAAAAAATGCGGTTGTTTAAATAAATAAATGTAGGAAAGTTTTCGATTATTGATATTTGTTGAAATAATCGTAACAATTCCACTTCTAGTATCTCAATTTGTTTGAGCGATATCGTGTTCATACATTCACAGACAAGCACGTGCGCAGACAGACACATGAATTATTGAAAGGAAAAATATATACAAAGGTTCCAACATCTATCCATCATTCTACTTCATGCATCTGAAGAATAAAATGAGAAGATATAAAAAGAAATCCGTATATCTAATTCCTTTACTCATATATTTCTGTCTGAGTTGTTTATTCCTGATTTCTTTTCGTGTTTCTATGGTAACGAACATCTGTTCTCCCTTCTTAGTAAATATTATTCGGATGTTATAGAGGAACTGAATGTCACATAAAAGTTATCTGTGTCGTATTAATAGTCATTTAAAAGCTATTTGATTAAAAGCATATTTTGAAAATAACAAAACGGAGTTTGATGTACTCAAAACAATACAATAATTTACTTACAAACTAACATATTTTACTTTCCCTGCAATGCATGGTAATGTATAAGAAAAGTATTGGATTCATGTCAAAATCGCAAGTCGAATTTTCGATGGATTAACACATTTTGGGACCTCAGGAATACGATAAAACTATTTTTAGGGTGACGTTCTATGTGTATGTTTGTGTACCACAAATTAATAAGTCAAATTTCATACAATTTGGTAGATAGTCACTCGTGGGTAACCCTGGTGCTGATTAGATCTTGGTATGATTCGGTAAAACAGAACCTGATATTTTATGCGACATGGTCCCCAAAAAATCGTCAAAATATAAAATAAAATACTACGTATTCTCAAATATATGAATTAAATCAATGTTTTTTACGTAATTTTTAACAATGAAAAGAATAAGACCAACTCCACTACTCTAGGAGTAGGCATTCTCGAGATATTTTAATTTTTTCGCATTTTCGTTACGCCAATTTTAAAAATACGTCCAGCTACCGAATGAAAGCGAAAATTAATTCGGTGTAATTTAAAATAATTATGGGTGTTATTTTTTGCAATTAAACTCAATTTAATGAAATATTAAAGAAATGAAGAGAAAATGAATTTGAGTTTGTAGTGAAAGTCATGAGCTGCCCACTTCAGGATTTTGGGAATGCACTCAGTATTATTCCTTACGAAAAGCAAGAGTAATTCTCGAAACAATGAAGGTATTATGTAGTACGTACTCCTAGATAAAGGGATAATTCGAACTAAGCCATAGATATTTATGTCATAAAAGTATTTTAATAGATAAAAACCAAATGCAGACTGTTTGATGGCGTCTCTCAGATGCTTTCAGATAGAAAAATAAATTTTTAAAAACATTTTACGAAAGTTTTTGAAAGAATATCTTAGGTATTGAATTTGAATATAATGCATTATTTTCTACATTTTTATAAGGAATGTGATACAAATAGAACTAAACACTATGGAATATGAAGATGGGAGAAATTCGAGAAGGAACTCACACGCCAGTTGTGAGCCAGCATTTATTTTGAGTGGGACATGACAAATTTTACGTTTAACTTGAGCTTCTTCCAATTTCTTCCTGAAGTCTTGCACGAAAGTGCCAAGAAATATCCAGTGGACATATTTTAAGACGGCACTCTTTAAGATGGATTTATCGCTATCTTATACAAATACGGATTTCCTGGTTAATGTCTATGGACGTTGCATGTTATGAACATCGCTTAATATGTTGAAGACCCAGATCGTCCGGCTCGCCCTGAGGGCTTGAGCAACCATTTGGACGGCCGGATCGCTTAATATGTATCGTTTATTCATTAAAATGGACAAAATTTATTTAATGTTGTCAATTAGTAGATAAACGGGAGGGGGGGGGGTATTCTAGAAAATTCTTTTGAACAATCGGCTAAAATTAGGATTGATTCAGAAATAAGATCAGACACCCAGAAGAAACAAATTAAGGCCATTTAATCTTTTTAAATAGTAAGACCTAAATATATTTTGTTTTACACTGAATCTCTTTTTTTTTTTTTCAAATGGCCAGGCACTTTGACCTTCGTCATTCCCCTTTATTACAGCGGCCAGAGAGTGAACTATTTAGCCGTCCATCGACGTTGCCCCAGGCGCACCAGAGGGGGGCGGATCACATTGCGCCCACAACACAAACATCCATGCCTTACGTGGGGCTCGAACCCACAACGTGGCGGTCGAGCGATTGCTACGGAAACGCTTGCCCTGACCACTCGACAACCACGTCGCCTTACACTGAATCTTAATTTTGTTAATTTTGTTTTACACGTAAGCTTAATTTTGTTTTACACTGAATGTTAAATTTGTTAATTTTGTTTTACACTGAATGTTAAATTTGTTAATTTTGTTTTACATTGAATGTTAATTTTGTTAATTTTGTTTTACACTGAATGTTAATTTTGTTTTACATTGAATGATAAGTTTTTTTTACACTGAATGATAATTTTGTTTTACTTTGAATTGTAATTTTGTTTTACACCGAATATGAATTTTGTTTTACACTGAATGATAATTGTGTTTTATACGGAATGATAATTTTGTTTTACTCTGAATTGTAATTTTGTTTTACACCGAATGTGAATTTTGTTTTACACTGAATGTTAATTTTGTTTTACACTGAATGATAATTTTGTTTTACACTGTATGTTACTTTTGTTAATTTTGTTTTACACTGACTGTTAATTTTGTTTTACACTGAATGATAATTTTGTTGTACACTGAATGATAATTTTGTTTTACACTGAATGTAAATTTTGGTTTACATTGAATGTTAATTTCGTTAATTTTGTTTTTCACTTAATGTTAATTTTTTTTTCACTGAATGATGATTTTGTTTTACACTGAATGATAATTTTGTTTTATATTGAATGATAAATTAGTTTTACAAAGAATGATGATTTTTTTATACACTGAATGATAATTTTTTGACACTGAATGATAATTTTGTTTTACACTGAATGTTAATTTTGTTTTACACTCAATACATTTTTGAATACAAATTTTCTTGTACTGTTTTAAGTTGTATTTTTTATATAACATAAGTTACATAACGTTTAGAAAAAGAAACTCCCATTACCATTTTCCGAAATCATATTAGATATATAGACTCATGTTATAATGGAATCTCGCTAAGATGGACAATAAACGTTGGCCCTTGATTGTCCGTCTTAACGAGAGTTCACTGTATTTAATAAGTGTCACGCATTATACACAAAGTTCCTAGGAAATACTTTAAGCAACTCAATAACTTCGTAAGGAACGGTCCTTGAGCGTACGCAATAGGTCTATTTATAGTAAAGTGACCATGCACGATAGATTGAAAGGGTTTGCAGCGCTCTTAGAGGAGGATTCGAGAATTCAGGATAACGTTCTCGGCAGCAAAGCGAAATATATGACAAAATAGTAATTGACAATTAAACTGAAATACAAGGAATTTATTTAACTCGTCTGTCAGCAACAATGAGCATTTGCAGTTGAGAAAGAATATGACCGCGTACTTTAACGAACAGTGTAGGTGTCACCGTCTTACAGTACCTGATGATACGACTTTTTAACGGATGCCGATTTCTACTAATTAGATTATACTCTATATCTTTGTAATGTACAACTTTCTGCTATCTCGCTCTGTTGTCTAATTCATTATCCTAACTTTTGAAATTCTCCCCAGGGGTTACTGCAATATTTTTTATTCGATCGAGCATGGTAACTTTATTATAGATAGACTTACTGCGCACACTATATGTTCTTTCCTTGCAAAGTTATTGGGATGTTTAAGGGTTTTCCTAGGAACCCCGAATAAAAGTATTCTCACTTTCCCTACAATACATTGGGATGTATAGGGAGAGTGCTAGAATCTTGTCGAAAATTGGAACTCAAATTTTCAAACTATCTATACGTTTTGAGAACTTTAGTTCTCAGAAATTTTGTGATTAAGTCCTTTGTGGATTAGCATGATGCTGACTGGATTTTAGCATGATTTGGAAAAACAGAAGCAATAAATTCTTTGGCGAAATGGAGCGTGCACGTCGCCAAATCTAAAATAAATGACAAAAATTACTGAAATCTATATAAATAAAAATGAAAATCTGTCTGTCTGTCTGTCTGTCTGTCTGTCTGTCTGTCTGTCTGTTTGTCCCATCATCACGGGAGAACGGCTGAACCGAATTTGATGAAATTTTGTGGGTAGCCCAGAAATAGCCCCACTTAAAATTATATCTGTGTTTTGAGTTTTTACGACCAGTAGTTCTCGAGATATTAGTAAAAAACGAAATTTTCGTTTGTCTCATCATCACGGGAAAACGGTTGAACCGAATTTAATGAAATTTGGTAGATAGCCTTGAAATAGCCCCCCATAAATTTTGCCCAAGTTTCGAGTTTCTAAGACCAGGGGTTGTCGAGATATTAATGAAAAACGGAACTCCTAAAAGCTTGAAAATCGTTTGAAAGTGAATTAAAATTTAATCTCTGAGTTTGATGGGAGATTTTTTGCGCTAATTAGTCACTTTCTGAAAACATGAACTGTTTGAAACATGATTTAAAGGGGAAATCTATCTCCATGTTTTATTTAAAACAAGATTTTACGCTTGAAAATCGTTTGAAAGTGAATTAAAATTTAATCTCTGAGTTTGATGGGAGATTTTTTGCGCTAATTAGTCACTTTCTGAAAACATGAACTGTTTGAAACATGATTTAAAGGGGAAATCTATCTCCATATTTTATTTAAAACAAGATTTTACGGAACAATGAGAAGTATAAAGAAATCAAAATGGTTATTTAATTTCGCAGTTTATGATATAAGACATGACATATTTAACATGATATAAGATTCTATCTTATAGCATGTTACTCAGAAACGCAATTAAATTAAATCTGTCTGTTAATTTTAATAATTATTTTTTGGATTTGAATAATAAATAAATGGATATAAAAATATATTTTAGAAAAGAACGATTTGATTTTTCTTATAGCATTTTTGACTGGATAATATCAATTACGGTCTTCAGGTTTAGAAATTATTATTATTGATATTTTCGGGGATTATTGATTCAGGGATTATTGATATTTTCAAGTTATTATGCAATTATTTTATTATGACAAAAATTGTTTAAACTCACATATTGTATGTTGTACGAATAATCTTCTACAAACACACGTGTATATCCTTTAATCTACGAGAATATAAGTAGTACAGGTATATTGACATATGTTTTGATATATATTGGCATATATTGGAATCAATTACGACCTTCTGGTATAAAGAGTACGGATATTATTGATATTTTCAATTTATTACGTCATCTCTTTTATTTTGGCAAGTATTTTTGAGACTTATATTGTAATACGGGTAATCTTCTACTAACACATTGGCATATTTTCTAATCTGCGACAATATGATTAGTACTGGGTTGCATATATTGATTCAATTCCTTTTTTTTCTTCTGAAAATTTGCTTACAAAATGGGCCAGGATGTTTTGATCTGCCCTTGAAGATAATTTTGCATAGTGAGAACATACATTCTTAAACTTCTCTTTAGGAGCAATAAATTTAATATTTTAACAGAATTTGGACATGATTGCGAACTATAAGTTTCTTTATATTATATACTCCGTACGACGAACTGGTGTGCTGTTAGTGGTTAATAAATTATAACATTTTATGAGGACAAATCATGTTGTTCGGCATCGCAATTAAATTTAATGAGTTTGTTAATGTTTTTATTATTTTTTTTCGATTTGAATAATAAATAAATGGATAAATGGATATAAAAGTATATCTTATGTATGAACGGTTTGATTTTTCTTTTAATTATATTAATTGCTGACTGCGTACATCAATTTCATTTATTTTGGCAAAGAGTTTTCAAGCTTATATCGTATTTAGCTACTAAACTCATATATTGTGTTTAGCCAATAAATTCATTTAGCCGATTGTTGAAACAGAAAAAGAGTAGAGCGGGTATATCTTCTAATACAATTGTAGTGTTTTCATTTAGTATATTGAAACGGGATAAGGATGTTTCATTCAGATCTGCAAATTCAGAGCAACGAATTTGGCAGGATATCGCTAATTTGACAACTTTTCTTAAACTTTGCCAATTTGACGGAAATGTCGCCAAATTGATAAAAACGACGCATATCAATGAAATTTATTTTGTTTTGTTAGAAGAGAGTACTGAAATGATGTTTGGTTAGCATTTATCTGTCAGACCAACCATCCTACTTAGTAATATATTTAGCGAATTTTTAAAAAGTCACTAAATTGATAAAAATATTTTCAAATCTATAAAAATATCTTGAAATTGATAAAAATGAGCTAAATAAATGAAATTAATTGTGTTTTGTTAGGGGATAGTATTGTGATGATATTTCGTAAATTTGTCGCCAAGTGGGACTGTCAGTTCTACAGTCCCACTTGGCGATAAATTTGGCGATTTTTTAAAATGTCGCTAATTTGACGAAAATGTCGCCAAAAGTTCCATAGAAATATAATTATTTAGACGATATTTTTGCTACCAATTTATTTGAAGCAAATGATACGTCGCTTAGCAACGGATTTAAATCCAATGTGTTTATGCGGCAGACGATTTTTATTAAATCCTTTCCGATTTGAATAATGAAGATATGTATATAAAATAAATTTCATTGCCATTTCAATTTGGACTGAATAATATCAATTACACTCTTCAGGTTTAAACATTATTATTACTGATATATTCCGGAATTATTGATTCAGTGATTATTGATATTTTTAAGTTATTACGCCATTGTTTTATTGCGGCAAATATTGCTGACACTCGCATATTGTACGTTGTACGAGTAATCTTCTAGGAATGCACGGGTATATCTTCTAACATACGATAATATAAGTAGTACATGTATATTGGCATATATTGGCGTATATATTGGAATCAATTACAGTCTTCTGGTATGAAGATTAAGGGGATTAATGATATTTTCAATTTATTACGTCGTCTGTTGTATTTTGCCAAAAGCATTTGAGACCCATATTGCAATACGGGTAATCTTCTACTAATAATCGGACATTATAAGTAGTACGTTTATATATTCCCATATAATTTTAGCACTTTCATTTTGACATATATTGGAATAAATGACTGTCTTCAGATTAAAAGATTACGGGTTTATTGGTATTTTCAATTTATACATGTAATCTACTAATAGAGGTTATATTTTCTAATATACGCGTATATAATTAGTACGGGTCCCATACAATTTTAACGCTTTTATTTTGCATATATTGATTCAATTCCATATTTTTTTTTATATTTGCTTACATAGGGATCCAGGATGTTTTATTCTTCAGATATGTCCATAAAGATAATTTTATATAGCGAGTACAGAGATTCTTAAACTTCTTTTTAGGAGCAATGTATTAAATATTTTAACAGAATATTTTGATTAAACATGTCATTTAGTATACTATAAGAATTTGGGCATGATTATGAATTTCAAGTTTCTTTATATTATATACTCCGGACGAAGAACGGGTATGCTGCTAGTCTATATAAATAAAATTGAAAATCTGTCTGTCTGTTTGTCCCACCATCACGGGAGAACGGGTAAACTGAATTTGATGAAATTTTGTGAGTAGCCTGGAAATAGCTCCACTTAAACTTTAGTTTATGATTTGAGTTTTTACGACCAGTGGTTCTCGAGATATTAGTAAAAACAAAACTTTCGCTTGTCTCATGATCACGAGAGAACGGTTGAACCAAATTTAATGAAATTTTGTGGTTGGCCTTGAAATTGTCCCCCATAAATTTTGTCCGAGTTTCGGGTTTCTAAGACCAGAAGTTGTTGAGATATTAATGAAAAACGGAACTTTTTCCTAGGAGTTCTACTCTCTAACTTCGTGGTTTATCCAAACGGAAAGGATAAAAATCGTCAACGTGAATTAAAACTTTATTTCTGAGTTTGCTGGAGAATTTTTGCGCAAATTAGTCACTATCAAAAAGCTTGAATTGTTTCAAACATGAATTTAAATAGAAAATCTATCTCCATAGTTTAATTTTCACAAGCATTTACTCAACAATAAAAAGTATAAAGAAATCAAAATGGTTATATAATGCATTTTATGAGGAAGATTCTATCTTATATCATATTACTCAGAAATGCAATTAAATTAAATGTATTTGTTAATATTTATCATTATTTTTTCCATTTGAATAATAAATAAATGGATGTAAAAATATATTTTATAAATGAACGGTTTGATTTTTCTTTTAATTATATTAATTGCGGACTACGTATATCACTTTCATTTCTTTTGGCAAAAATTTTTCAAGCTCATATATTGTGTTTAGCTAATAAACTCATATACTGTGTTTACCCAATAAATTTATTTAGCAGATTGTTGAAACAGAAAAAGAGTAGAAAGGGTATACCTTCTAATACAATTTTAGTGTTTTCATTTAGTACATTTCATTTAGTCGAACCGTCCTACGTAGTAACACATTTAGCGAATTTTTAAAATGTCACCAAATTGATAAAAATATTTGTAAATCCATAAAAATTTCTTATAATTGATAAATTGCGCTAAATGAATGAAATTAATTGTGTTTTGTTAGGGGATAGTATTGTGATGATGTTTCGTCAATTTGTTGCAAAATGGGACTGCCAGTATACGATTTTTATTAAATCTTTTCCGATTTGAATTATAAAGATATGTATGTAAAATAAATTTAATTGACATTGCATTTTTGACTGGATAATCTCAATTACGGTCTTCAAATTTAAACATTATTATTATTGATATTTTCGGGGACTGTTGATTCAGGGATTATTGATATTTTCAAGTTAATTTGTGATTGTTTTATTATGACAAAAATTGTTGAAACTCATATATAGTACGTTGTACGAGAAATCTCCTACAACTGCAAGGGCATATCTTCTAATCTACGAGAATATAAGTAGTACAGGTATATTGCATATAGTTTGATATATAATGGCATATATTGGAATCAAGTACGGCCTTCTGGTATAAAGATTACGGGGATTATTGATATTTCCAATTTATTACGCTATCTCTTTTATTTTGGCAAAAATCTTTGAGACTCATATTGTAATACGGGTAATATTCTACTAACAAACATCCAGGCATATTTTCTAATCTGCGACAATATAAGTAGTACGGGGATATATATATATATATATATATATATATATATATATATATGTATATATATATATATATTCCCATATAATTTTAGTGCTGTCATTCTGGTATATATCGGAATCAATTACGGGTTTATTGATATTTTCAATTTATACATGTAATTTACTAATACAGGTTATAACTTCTAATATTCGAGTATATAATTAGTACGGGTTTCATACAATTTTAGCGCTTTTATTTTATATATATTGATTCAATTTCATATTTGTGTATATTTGCTTTCAAAAGGGGACTGCATGTTTTATTCTTCAGATCTGTCCGTGAAGATAATTTTGCATAGTGAGAACAAATATTCTTAAACTTATCTTTAGGAGCAATAAATTTAATATTTTAACATAATTTGCGCATGATTGTGAATTATAAGTTTCTTTATATTATATACTCCGTACGAAGAACTGGTATGCTGCTAGTATATTAATAAAATACACGATTTTTATGTAATTTTTAGCAAGGAAGCATATAGGAATGATCGTATGATTCTGAGATAAGCCTTTATTGATATTTTTTAGTTTTTCTCAATTTTGAGGAGCTGTAGACATCTCAAAATGCATTAAGTTGCCAAATGAAACGAAGATGCATTAAAAATGCAAATTCCATATAATATCAGAAAAGTATCCATGTTATCGTCTGCAATGAAACACAATGTAATGCATAATGAAATAAAAAAAAATAAGAAAATTAATTTGACTCTATACGGAAAGTCATGTGCTGCCACATCAGATTTTCATCTTTGACACATGACTTTGATATATAACCCTCTGCAATTCTGATCCATCCACCACCTTCTAAGGTTTCGCGATATGGCAGTGGCCTTTCCTTTCTCTATGTGTTCTAAGTGTTCATTCACCGAAAATTGTATTTTAATTAAATGGAGTGTCACTCAATTCAATTTTCTGATACCAGAAATAGGTATCGTGGGTCCAAATGATTAAAAATATAGCTTGTTATCTTTCATTTTAAAGAGCTTGAGAAATATTTCACGATTGATGCCATACTTGACAATGTACTCCCCGGGGGGGGGGGGGGGGTAACTTACCTTCCGAAGGGGCGTGGGGCTACGGACATTACAAACAAAAGAATTGTATCTCGGCTTTTTCTCACAACAATGATTGAAACTATTAAGTCTCGCGATCATTGCGTCATAAATAAACCCTTTTATGCATAACTGTGTCAAATTTTATCCTATGCTGCCATGTTAAAAAAAGATAAAATTTAGAACATATTTCGACGTTTTTGCTGGAATTAGAAACAAATTCTTATAGTTATAGATTCTTTTGATAACAAAGTCGGATATAAAGTAGAGTGAAAATCCATTAATACACTCTAACACACACAAAAAAAAAATCGACTCACCCCGCAAAATAATTCTATAGTAATGAAACTTTACATGCAAACATTTGTCGACCAAATATGCAAATGATAAAAAATTCGAAGCCAATGAATATAGTCGGAACTACAGCGCATTAAAACTGAGCCTCGTGGTGGTGGTGTATATAAGGAGCGAAATTTGCTTTCAGGAACAAAACGTGTAGTGGATTTCGATTGCGTTTACGTACCTTGATTGTAATAATGCTTCCCCGACGAATTGGCATCCACTACGAGCATATTAAGGAGT
Organism: Amaurobius ferox; assembly: GCA_951213105.1. Classification (NCBI taxonomy): domain Eukaryota; kingdom Metazoa; phylum Arthropoda; class Arachnida; order Araneae; family Amaurobiidae; genus Amaurobius; species Amaurobius ferox. Next base: position 23,022,125 of record OX578137.1, read on the forward strand.
TTGAAAGAGGGTGTGTGGTCGAGCTGGATGGGCACACCGTTGAATCGCTCGGCATTTGGGTAGGAGCGATGCAGCAATTAGACGATGTTTGGAGGAATGAGTTGGGAATGGCATATTTTAGCGGCGGCCTAGAGCGACGACACAACGGGAAGATAGAGCGATTGTCAGAGCAGCTGTGACAGTATGAGATTCGTCGTTATCAACCATCCAACGTATGACAAACACGGAAGTAACCACCCGGACCATAAATAGAAAACTACGGGAGCGGAATCTATACTCTAGGCGCCCATTACGCCATCTACCACTGAACAGTATGCACCGTCAACAGCAATTGCAATGATGCGGGGCCCGATCAACGTGGAATTGTTCGGATTAGGAACGAATTGTCTTCAGTGATGCGTCCCGTTTTGAACTGAGCCTCGACGACCAGCGCAAACGCGTCTGGAGATAACCCGGACATTGTCAGGATCCTACTCCTACTGTCACACGGCACACGGCCCGACAACAGCGAGTTATGGTCTGGGGTATCATTTCGTTTGATAGCCTGACCCCTTTAATAGTCCTCCGTGGCACCATCACAGCACAACAGTACGTTGCCGAGATTCTACGACCTGTTGTATTGCTGTTCCTTTCGCTACACCCCAGTCTAACTTTTCAGCAAGATAATGCCAGGCCACACACGGCACGCCTCTCTATTGATTGTCTACGTGCTTATGACACACTTCCTTGGCCAGCCAGATCCCCAGATCTCTCACCTATTGAACATATTTAGGCTGAGACGAAGCGTCGCCTGCGACCATCCCAGAATGTAGACGAATTAGCTCTTCAGTCTGAGACCATATGGAACGAAATACCTCATAACATCATCCGGCAACTTTATGTATCAGTGCCAGGTCGGGTAACAGCTTGTATCAAGGCCAGAGGTGGACCAACGCCATATTGACGTGCTCATTTTGTGTAGATCTTTCAATGCAATAAATCATCCAATTGTTCTGAAATTCTAACCATTTATTTTTCTGCATATTCACATTACACGTATCTAAAATAGAAAACTACGGGAGCGGAATCTATACTTTAGGCGCCCATTACGCCACCTACCACTGAACAGTATGCACCGTCAACAGCAATGGCAGAGGACGGAGATAGTCCGGATATCGACAGGATCCTGCTCTTACTGTCACAAGGCACACGGCCCGACAACAGCGATTTATGGTCTGGGGTGCCATTTCGTTTGATAGTCTGACCCCTTTGATAGTCCTCCGTGGTACCATCACAGCAAAACAGTACGTTGCCAACATTCTACGACCCGTTGTATTGCTATTCATTTCGCTACACCCCGGTCTATTTTTTCAGCAAGATAATGCCAGGCCACACACGGCACGTCTCTCTATTAACTGTCTGCGTGCTTATGACGCACTTCCTTGGCCACCAGATCCCCAGATCTCTCGCCTATTGAACACATTTGGGCTGAGACGGAGCGTCGCCTGCGACCATCCCAGAATGTAGACGAATTACCTCGTCAGTCAGAGACCATTTGGAACGAAATACCTCATAACATCATCCGGCAACTTTATGTATCAGTGACAGGTCGGATAATAGCTTGTATCAAGGCCAGAGGTGGACCAACGCCATATTGACGTGCTCACTTTGTGTAGATCTTTCAATGCAATAAATCATCCAATTGTTTTGAAATTCTAATCATTTCTTTTTCTGTACATTCACATTACACGTACCTAATTGTGTCTCATTTGGGTAATTCTTTTTTGGTGCGTCGATTTTTTTTGTCTTAGACTGTATTTGCGGCTGCTATCGAGTACACATAAAAATCGTAGATATCAGCCAGACAGACGGACATCACTCCAAAAATAGTCAAAACTTGTTCAGGAGGTCTTAAGACAAATGTTAAACCATATACCTTGAATCGAAAATTGTCGTGAAAACAATATTTTCTCAATAATACACATGAGAAAGTAAAAATACAACTCTTGATACTGATTCTCAAAAAATCGAAGTCACTTACATTATATGAAGTTATCTCCGGAATTCATGTTTCAGCATTTAAATGTAGAGCAGAACCTTAGGATTATAATGGCGTGTATGAGTGAAATTGTCGCCATGGTGACGAGGTGGAAATGAAATCATGTTTCAATTTAGAAACGAAGTTACTCACTTATTTTCAGAAGCTCGATTTCCCCCGAGCGATCACTCTTAATTCGAATGCAATTAAATGTAACTTTGGAAGTGCATTCGAAACAGTATTTATCAATATGCTGAGCCAGAGAAATAATAAAACGATTTTTGGAATATTTGTTTTTTATATTTTGGCAACACAGTGCTGAAATTTTCTCTGACCAATACATGACTTTCACAAGAAACCGTATTTTGTTGAGTGCATAAGTATAAATCGTTAGGTTTTGAGAATTCAAATTTTGGTATCAAACGGGTTTTAATCACCTGCTCATTCCAACCTAGAGTGTTAAGTGAATAGGGCGCAATTATAAAGAATGTGACATGGGCAGAATATTAGAATGCAATGAATTTGTTTTTCTCAGTGAAAAAATGGTGTTTAAGATCTATGACACAAAGTTCTTAATTGCGAATTGTACATTGGGACCTTTTCCGAATGACAAAATGTAAAACTATTTCGAAGTACCCAGTTAACTCATATTTTACCCAACTCTAAATTAACAATTATCGATATTGATTTCATTTGCAATAAGCAATAGAGTCCACATTATAAAATATTGTAATAGTTGATTCAACAATTTGACGTCATATACGTTAACTTAGCGTCATGTTGACAATTTTTTACCAATGGGTTGGAGTTTTAAGTGAAATTAGGTAATATTAATCGGTCAGGTAAAGTCAGTAGGCCTGGTTACAAAGCGTAATGTCTCACATCATAATATCTGACGGTGATAAAGATTAACTTACATTTTTGAAAAGCTTATATTTGGAAATATGAGTAATGTTGTTTTGTATTTTTATTTTTTTTTTCTCCGTTATTTTGTTATTTTCTTTATTTTGATCTTTTATTTTTTTTTCTCAATTTGTTTCCTTCTTTTGCTTCGTTCCGGCTTTTTACCTAATTATTACTTTGTGAAAATATTTTAATAACATAGTTTTATTAGAATAATTTCATAATTTGCTATATTTCTTATTTTTAGGACTTCCTTATAACTAAATTGCAATTTTTTCGTTTTTCTATATTTTAATTTATTTACTATTTTTTACTCAAAGAAAATTTTAGAAATGCAAACATTGTCTGATTTAATTTCCCCTTAATTCAATACAACTTTCTTATATTGTTTGTCCTCTTTCCTGCAGGATTGATAATGATAGAAATGGTAACTATTTATTGAACGTATTTATTTTCCGGAACCATACAGTTTCTGTAAATATTTCTATTGTTGTATTTTATGTTTTGTTTTAATTCGTTTAATAGTGTATTGGCGTCTCTAATTTGAACATAATTTATTATTTAAAAAGCGCTTCAAAATTATTGTTCTTTTTATGTTAAATCGATTTTGTCTTGCAGTAGGTATTTTAAATGATTTGAGTTTACCTCATTTTTTATCTTTCTCCCCGCTTTTTCAGCAGTCATCGTAAAATAAAACGAAACTGCTGCTATATCAAGATTACAAAAAAAGATGTCGCCACTACGAGGACCAAAAAAAATTCCAATAAAATTTTCCTAAATAAAGAATGAATAACAGAAATTAATGTGCGTTACTTAACAGTACAGCAAGAAATTAAAGAGTGTTACCGGATTTCACAACGCATCGCACATAGTCAATCCTACGAAAATTTAATAACTTATCTCACAATTTAACACACTTTCACCACATATGGCGCCTGCCTTAAAATTAATCATGACATTACTCAAAATCCGCCGAAGCTGGCGAAAAATTGTGACTGGATGTGTTGAGTGATTTGCTCCGCATTGATATTTCAGTGTTGATTTTGAATTAATTTAAAGCAGTATCTACCAAAATTAAACTACCATTTCTTTGAGATGTTTTGGATTTCGAAATAAGTAAGAATTGAAAGAAAATAAAGCATGAAACCCGATCCTTAAAAATGCAATATATTTCATTGGGGAATTATACGTCCAGTGCCCTAAAATTGTCTGTTAGCGCCGCCAAGTTTTCTCATTGTTATGATATCCATTCAGTTCCTTTTTAACACTTTACAACATAGTTGAAAAGTGTTTATGACTTTGTTCCTTCTGTCTGTTTGTCCGTTCGTATGATAACTGCCCTAAAAGTGACTTTATCAAAATGAAATTTTAGTATGTTGTTGAGACGGTCTGTGGGACATATGAGAATGCAAATGAATAATATCACCCAATTAGTTTTGGATTAATCCCGGGTCGAAAAAATGAAATACATTGAACCCTATGGGACCTCATTTTTCAAACATTTAAGCAAAGTTAAAATTCACAAATTGTTTCACAAATTTTAGGAAATATTCAAATTATCCCATAAAATACATAAAAACAAATTCAGCAAAATGTGTTTGGTAGTTCTTTAAATAAAAATAATAATTACACCCATATAATATGAAGAGATCACGTTATTTACTCCAAAATAAAATGTGGCATCCATCTGTTTTTCTGTCTCAGGTTCTTCATGCTCTTTTTCAGATGAGAACACTGCTGTTCTGCCAAATATATCACGCATGGATTGGGCTGAGAGGGTTGAGATTACTGAATCCTCAAAGCCAAAAGATGTGACTCCCAGAGGCATGGGACAAAGTTGTGTAACATCAGGTAATGCCTCAAAAGCTAGATATTTCATCATAAAGAAGTCTGAAGGAACTTTTGCAAATTGTTCACCTTTTTTGATTCAAAAAAGTATAGCTGCCTATGTCGGTGATGCAAAAAATGTTAAAAAACTAAGATCCGGTGACCTTTTGGTCCAAGTTACCACAAATGCTCAAGCAACAAACATAATGAAAATGACCCATATTGGAAGTTTCAAGATCACAGTAAACATACATATGTCACTTAATTATTCTAGAGGCGTAATTTCCGAATCAGATCTGATTTATGACAGTGAGGAAGAAATTTTGAACAATTTAATTGACCAAAATGTGTGCGCTGTAAGACGTTTCAACATTCGTAGAGAAGGGAAAGTCTTACCAACTAAACACCTCATACTTACCTTTAACTCGCCAGATTTACCAAAAACTATTAAAGCAGCCTATCTGATGTGCAAAGTCCGTCCTTTCGTTCCAAATCCATTAAGGTGCTTTAAGTGCCAAAGATTTGGACATTCTAAAAATTCATGCAGAGGGAAATATGAAACATGTGCCCGGTGTGCTGAGCCCGGACATGAATCTGCAAATTGTTCAAAAAAATTTCAGTGTGTTAATTATAATGGTGAACACCCATCATATGCTTAATCGTGCCCTAAATGGAAGATCGAAAAAGAAATACAAACTGTTAAAATCAATAATAATATTTCTTTCCCTGAAGCACGTAAAATAGTAACAGCACGTACACCTGAAGGTGTATCCTATGCCACTGTAGCCACTAAATCCTCAACTTCTGTTGCCACGCAATGTGAGAAAAGATCTATTGCTACACAAACCGAACATATCTCTGTGCCCGAAGACAGTCCAAATCCTACTAACCCATCAAGTACTCAATTTAAACTTAAATCTGCTATACCCTTAGCAACTTTTAGACCAGAGTTTTCACAGCCAAATAAATTAAGTACCAGTCGGGATAATGAAACATATACTACAATGAACAAAAAAAAATCCAACCAAAAATCTAAATTAAAAAATGAGAAAGACGAACTTGCACCTAGAAAATCATTAAAAAGAGTAGATGCAAAAAATGATGCCAATATTGATGATGCAGTACAACTATGTGTTTCGGATGACGAAACAATGTTGACGGATGTGTTGCCACCTTCATCCAATAGGTCCAGGGTGAACAGTTCTCGTTCACCAAAAAAGAAAAAACCTACATAATGGCTTCTTTAGTTTCTTGGAACTGCCGTGGTTTGCAGACCAAGTTTTTTGAGGTTAAATCATTAATTAATACTTATCATCCCATTTGTGTCTGTCTTCAAGAAACCTTTTTAAAATTTAACAATAGTATAAATTTTAAACATTTTACTTGCATTCGCAAAGATCTTGATCCAAACAGTAGGGTTTCTGGGGGAGTAGCCTTGCTAATTTCCCAAGACTATCCTACCTCCAATGTACAACTTACCACTAACTTACAAGCTGTTGCTGCTCGTATCCATATTAAGACATTGATTACAATATGCTGTATATATATTCCACCAAATGATAATATTGATCACAAGGAACTTGATTGCTGAATTATTACTATCGGGTCATGTCCTTACAGAACCACCCTCTGCAACGACTAATACTAGATGAGCATTATGATCGACTCTACGACCACAGAACCTCATGCATTCCTTCTTTTGGCAAGTGGATACGAAATATATTATCAATAACCCCAAAAGTAGATGTAAATATAAGGAAAACATAGTGTTTTGAAACACCTCCATGGCATGTTCCAGATTTTATATATCTCAACCCATTTAGTAATTTTACTAAGAGAAACACAGATCAGACTATTTATCTGCAACTGTTTGCTGAACACAGAAATCTCTACAACGAGTTTACTCCTATTTTCACAGATGGTTCAAAATCTGGCAATTACGTAGGGTTGGCTTATGTATCTAAAAATACTATAAAGTCTTTTAAACTGCATGCATCTTGCTCTACTTTTACTGCTGAGATTATGGCAATATACCAGAGTCTTATATTCATATCGCATCAAATTTCCAAAAAGCACATCATTTATACCGATTCATTGAGTTCGCTACAACTTTTATCATCTAGGACTGCTATGAGTTACCCTATTGCCTCTGATATTCTTAAGTATGAACATCGTCTAAAGGTACAGGGATACCATACTTAATTTTGTTGGGTGCCAGGATATGTTGGTATCAGAGGAAATGAGTTGGCAGATATTGCTGCTAAATCAGCTACTCAAAATTTAAACCTGACAATCCCTTTAACTGACATCAAACCATTCATTTTGAAAAATATTTATGACAAATGGCAGTATTCCTGGATCCAGCAGTCTTGTAATAAGTTGTATGAAATAAAGCCGGTAATACAAAAGTGGACTAGTTTCCAATGTAGGAAACTTGAGGTACTTTTAACTCGTTTGCGAATTGGTCATACTCGTTTTACCCACAGACACTTACTTTTAGGAGAAGTTGAACCCTTTTGTAATAGTTGTCAGGCCTCAGCAAGTATCAAACGTATTTTAATTGAGTGTACTAAATATAAACAGTTTCGTTTCAAGCATTTCAAGACTTATACATTAAATTTGGCAGAATTGATTGGAGAAAATCCTCATTTGGAGCTTTTCCCATTCCTATTGGACATTGGTTTTTTCCATCATTTTTAACATCACCTTTTATAACCTTTTAGCCATTTTTCATATCATTTGCATTGCTGCACATGTTCCATAGTATTTTCACACATTATCACTATTTTAAATTATACACGTGTTATCAATACTATTTTATGTATCTAGCATATCCTCTTTGGATCTTGTGCCATTAAACCATAATCAACCTACCATCTTTTTTTTCTAGTGTCAAAATCGTGATTTTTAAAGTTCTTTTACGTTTACATTTAGTGTTGCAGCCGTCTTAAAGCCGCTTCATTTTTGCGTATATTCTAATCATCTGTATCCTGTGGCTATGCAATTACAATATTTTTGAGTTTAAATGATCATCAAACTTTGATTATTTCTGCAACGAAGCCTCATTTTAATGGATGCAGAATGCAAGCAAGTTTTTGTAAGATGAGTTGTATAGAAATTGCTGAATTTTATTCAAGCAAAATTATTTAACTCTGGAGTCTGGAATAAAAGTGTATGAATGAAATATTCGGTGCTTTTACACAGAGAGCCAGACGATTTATATTTCGATGACCTCATGTGAATAAAGTTCATTTTTTTCGTTTTAAATTTAAAAAAGTAGTAAACAAGTAGTAACAACCGCTGAATGCATCGCATTTTAGAGATGTTTAAATAAAATTGCATTTCAGTTGGAAAGTGTTTCATAATCAATGCTTTATGCATGAATGATCTTTCTTGTTTAAATCCAGGGATGGCACTAATATTCCCTCTAAAATATATCAGAAATATATCTAAAATATATTGGAAATATATACCCTCTAAAAGATATATAAAATATGTATGTTGTTTTTAATACGTTTAATACGTCATAACCGTTACAGACTTAAATCGAAGAACATGGCTTTTTACTAGGGTGCATTTTTTTAGTTTAGAGCAATATTTCTCTAATCAGTTTTATGAAATTATCATTAAAGAGTTTTAGAACAAATGCCCATGCTCTAATACCTCTAACAATGCAAGAATTTTAAGGTTAGTAAAGCTTTTTTATAGAAATTGATCCCCTTTGTTCGACCCCCTTTGCAGGCATTGGCGTCCATGAACGCCAATGTCTGCAAAGGGGATCGAACTGTTTGGGATAGGGTATGTCAAATACCTGTCTTTTTGGGAGGTTCTTCGTTTAGAATTCTCACCCCTAAACAAAAGGTTAAAAACATTGGGCTGTGGATCTCATATATAACTTTTTTCGCTTTGAAAGAAGTAAATTCCATGAATCATATAGGGTAAGTCATGTTCTAATCATATCAGATTTCATTTACTGTGTATTGTAGGGAAAGTAAGAATGCAAAGATTCCAGCTCACATCCATTATCCTTCTTCACGTACCAAAAGACTAAAATGAGTCAATAAAAAATACTGTATCAAATGCCTTCGGTCATACATTCTTCCCTGGAATGTTTTCCTGATTTATTTTCGTGTTTCTATGATAGAGAACATCTGCTTTTTCTTCTAGGTAAATATTATACAGATTATATGAAGAAAAGAATGTCGAAAAAGAGATTCTGCCTTAGCCAGTGGGTTACAACAAAGCAAAATGGTATTAACATTCGTTTAAAAGCCATTTTAGTGAACCAATATACTAAAAATCTGACATGGGCAGTACATGACTTTCGCAACACAAGTACTTTACTTCTTTTAATTGATAATATAAACACTTTGATTTCTCTCTCTCTCTTTGTAATGCTGCTACATTATGTTGCCAAACGAGTTTCCATCACGGATAAACATATCATGAACTCTGGAGCTTTACGAGCGTATGACATCAGATACTGAAAGTGAGTTCATGATGTGGGAGGCCCGTTCCCTACATAATGCAATGACTATGCTTCTTTCACAGTGCACTTCCCATTAGTGCAAAATAATGATGGACAAGATCCACGACACAATGTATTTAAGGTTGAAAAGTATATTGACCTTGGGTATTTTCCTGATTAATAACATGTAAAATTACTAATAAAGTGCTAAAGTAAAAGTGCTCAATTGACTTATATTTCGCTAAAATTAAACTTGGCAATGGGAAATCTTGTTAATATCTGATAATCAATATACTCTATTATATTAAAATATGTTAATTATAATTCTATCAATTTGGCGTCATTTTTACCAATTTGATGAATTTGGGTCCACATAAAAATCGTCAATTTGACGATATTTTGCCAAATGAGTCGCCAATGTCACCAAATTTTTCTATGTGCACTGCTACTCATGTTTATGTATTATTTTTAATTGCAAAGCGTGCAATATCTCGAGAATAGATTATGATAGTATTCCAAAGTTCGTGTCTTTCGGTTTAGAATAAAAAATATGATAATAAAATGATTATTTATTGAAAATTGTTGAATGTTCTGATTTTTATATGATTTTTTCAAAAATTCATTTGAAAATTTGGGGATATTCTGAATGTTCGACCGCGTTTAAAATAACTAAGGTTCCAGTATTTATCACATATTTATTAACGATTTCGATTTTAACGTCTAATGTACCGTTCTTTGTTGTTTCCGCTCCGATGGCTTTTTTTTTCATTCAGACCGTCTGACTTATCCGAAACTTTATGGTATCTCTTCGAACGATCGGGAGATACCATAAATCTTCGGATTAATGGTATCTCCCGGATAAATTTCTAATGCTGGCCGAATCGAATGAGGTAGCAGCCACAGGGACTGTAACCTCTTTCCCCTAACACATCACCTCTGAACTGTGTTCGTACTCAGTCAGCGTAGATACGGGGATATATTTGGGTGTCGTCGAGGGTAGAACGCGAGAACCAATGGGATATTCCAACCCACTCTGATAAATATCGAAATATCGAATTTATTTAAACTAAATTCACCATTTTCTAAATTATGGTTCTCACGCTGAGGACCTAATGGACCGGATAGACTTCTCCTCCATTACATTCCTATGGTGTATAGGAATGTAATGGAGGAGAAATCCGAATCCTGGTGTGGATATGGGAAGGAGAAGACGCTTAAATTTCGGAAATACGTTATTAATGAATTTTCAGAGTTTCAACTGCTTGGATGACTAATGTTAACTTTAAGGAAATGCGGGCAGTACTGATGGTCCAATTTCAACCGTATATTGGCACAGCGCATTTACACGCGCTGTTCCGATAGGTATCAGAATGACACTGTATAGATGTCCTTTTAATTGTTACATTCTATGTTACATTCTACGGTCATATTATATAAAAATGCCCTGTTAATATAATAGGATGTGAAGCAAATACTTTATGGTATTGAAAATAAAGAGGATATATATATATATGTTTAAGTCTACATTTGACACTTCCATATACTCATTTTCAATCCTGTGTCTCCCTTCTTAAACTTAATCAGTATGATAAAACAAAACATCTATCTTTAGATTTCAAGCCTTATGCCTTTCAAGAGACCTATGCTTAACTTATAAGTAGCGGCAACAGTAACCGTTCAATATCTTACATAATAAATATTAAAAATAATAAAATATCTTGCATAATAATGTCTGTGTGTATGTCTGTCTATCTGTGCCGCCTGTAGCGAAAATTCGGAGCATCGAACAGAGACGTTCAAAAGTTGCGATATTAACTGCGTGGCTTCACGGAGCTAGGTACGCGCTCCATTGCATGTAACAGCATACATGATTGAGTTTTACGCTCTTTAGCACTCAAAAACATAGACTAGTTGATAACTACATCAGCATAAAAAGCATAAAAATACGTAAAATGTGACTCAAATTTGCTAATATATATGGAGACTGATGACATCAGTATCACCCCGCAGTTGGCATAAAATTTCATATAAGATTGAGCTCGAGATGAAATGACCAAGTTCACACTCAAGTAATAATAGTAAGATAAGAATAAAGTAATTGTTCATAAAGCTAGAATCGGTCCTGTATTGCAAATAGCATAATCCATTTACTGGTTTCTCTCTGTGAGTATTGATTTGCACATTGCAGTCTCTTGCAGTCTGAGCTTAACCTTTGGGAAATTTAATGCCATATACATGGCAGAGTTGAGTTCAACAATCTTGATAGAGATCTACGATAGTGTGGTACACAGCAGGATATTTTGCTCGCATTGAAGGAAGCGGCTATTTCCTTTCGTTTAAGAGTGTGAAACCAGTCCATGGATGGTATTAGCTGTAACAAGAGCTTTGGGATCGTCCTCTTTAGGCTGTGACTATTTTTGTACATAAATTTGCAAAATTGCAGAATTTTGCATGTTATTTCTTTACGCCATTATATTTCTTTATGCTTGTGTATGCTGTTTCTTTATGTCTTTATTATACATTTTTAATTTCCTTGCTTCTTTATCATTTTTGTAGTCGTTTTTGCTTAGCTATTCGGTGCTGATGACAGACTACAAGACCAAAAACGGTCCAATATCAATATTTGCCGTATATAGGGTTTATTCATAAGTCCTTACGCATTCCTACGAATTTGGATTGAAGTAATCTAGAGCTGCAAAAGCAGGGTCTACTAATTGGAAAGCGACTATACGCTACCGACTAAAAAATTTACAGCGCCTCTAGTGGCGAATAGAAGAAGTTAGAGATCCTATCTTGAAAATGAAGCAAGGTATGCAAAAAATTCCAATTATAATGTTGTAGAATGTTCTGCATTTGGTATGTGAGGACGTATGGTTTGCACATAACATATAAGATAAAATACAATGCCGATGAAAATGGATAATAATTGTACAGCATTATTCATTTGCCACTTTTATCCAAAATTTATTGTTTACTACAAAACGAATAATTCTAAATAAATTAAAATTATTTCATTACACGAATTAATATTTTTGCAGTGTATTTCTCAGAAGTATTTCTGTATAGAGAAATATTTACATAATTATCGCTTTTCATTGAACTCTGTGTACATATTACGTGCAGACCACACTTTTTATATACCAAATAGAACACTTTACACATTGAAAAGTTTCGCTTATCTTGTTTCGTATTCGAGATACAATTTCTAACTTCTTGAATTTGCAACTAGAGGCACTGCAAACTTTCTCAGTCAATACCGTATAGTCGCTTAGCTATTAATAGACCATGTTCTTTTAGCTCTAGACCACTTTAATAGAAAGTTAGAGGCATGTATAAGGACTTAGGAGGGAATTCTGCAAATTGAGTAGCTTTCATTCCATGCTTGCACTTTTATTCAACAAAGATGAGAGCAAGCCTTCCAGAATCGTAATAAAGGATAAATTCTAACGATGGGGGAGGAATGACAACGAAATTATATTTCCACTTCGGAATGGGGTTCGTAATTTATTTTCCGGATTTCTGTTCCCCTAAGGAGATGGCTGGTAACTTGCATAAGTAACGAGTAGTTCATGTAGAGGAACAAAGAATTAATAAATATTCCGAATCTAATGTAATAACATATTAATTCCTTTTAATTAATTCTTAAAATATATAAGTCAGATAAATAATATAAAAATGTTATTTAAGTAACACGTATCTTTCAGAATACTGTGATGAATTAATGCGTTCTAAAATGTAACTCGTTATGTCCCGTAGACAGCTAATATTTAGGGATTTGTGGTTGACAAACATAAAACTCTTTGAAGTGCTGTGTACTTGTCTCCCCTTCCTTTTATTTTTGATATGTACAACTGATAATTTTGAAATTAGGCATACAGGTGTAGATGTATGGTTTAATAACTTTAGGCTAATAAAAACTCCAAAATTTAAATTCTGATATAAGTAAATGAAGTGGGATTTGAAAACGAAATGATTCAACACGACTTGGAGAAAAATGCCAAATATTTTTCTTTTTGCCTTCACTTGGGGGAGGACGGGAGGGAATGATAAATATTTTGCATTTTTGTTTTTAGTTTTAGAAAAAGTTACGACCGAACAATATGAAATAAATTTTCAAATGTATATCAATTTAATCCGAATATAAAAAATAAAATGTTTGTTTCAATTTTATTAGAATAAGAGGGGGCACTAAAACGTATGGGTTTGAAAATTTAAAATATGATAAAAATATTAGAGTGGGGTATCAAAATAGCTAGAGTACGAAGACTAAGATATTAATACTAAATATTTATTTTTTATGTCACTGGGTGGAAATGGAGTGGTGAAATGTAATAAGATAATATAGCAAGTATAGGTTAAATATAGTAAGGTTCGTCGATGTAGAGAATTAATGATGAAATAATTCTGAAAAAAATCAATAATACATAATTTCAGCATAAATACTATAAAAATAAATCAAATGCTTTAGGTTGATAATAAAACGATGGGGCTACTTGAATGAGGGGGTGTAAAAATTACAATAAAATAAAATGATGCGAGTGGCCGTGTCAAAAATCAAACGCATTGAGACTAAAAGAAAATTACTGTTTTATGTCACAGGAGGAGTGAGGGAGGTAAAATAGTAGGTCTTTGCTTTTTTATAGATGTGGAAAAATTAATGATCAAACGATTATGACAAACATTTTATCAGAGACACAATATTTCAACCCTAATATACGAAAATTAACTTGGATACTTTAAATAGATTAGAGAAAGAGGTTCTACTGAAACGTGGGTGTGTGAACATTTAAATGAAATACAAATATTGGAGTAGAGTGTTAAAAAATCGTTCCGTTGAGACGAAAAGAAAATGATTAAATTTTGCATTTTATCAGCTACTAGAAAGGATAGGGTGGTTAGTGATGGGATGGTTAAGATGATTTTTTTTTGTATTTCATTGGGTTTAGAAAAAGCAATTATGGAAAATATGAAACTATTATCACACTTATTACTTACTTATCAGAGTTAACTAATAATCAAAATTATCAGAGTTAACTAATAATGAAAATTATTAGAGTTAACTAATAATGAAAATTATCAGAGTTAACTAATTATCAAAATTATCAGAGTTAACTAATTATCAAAATTATCAGAGTTAACTAATAACCAAAATTATCGGAGTTAACTAATAACCAAAATTATCGGAGTTAACTAATAATCAAAATTATCGGAGTTAACTAATAATCAAAATTATCGGAGTTAACTAATAATCAAAATTATCGGAGTTAACTAATAATCAAAATTATCAGAGTTAACTAATAATCAAAATTATCAGAGTTAACTAATAATCAAAATTATCAGAGTTAACTAATAATCAAAATTATCAGAATTAATTAATAATCAAAATTATCAGAGTTAACTAATAATCAAAATTATCAGAGTTAACTAATTATCAAAATTATCAGAGTAGGAAACAAACGCAAATACGCCAGGTTGATTGGAAAAATACGGGTGTTATTTATGTTGAAATGCCAAAATAAAATAAAAACTGTAAAACTTTTTGAACCGGATATTAAAATATTGGGTTCATCGAGACGAAGACAAAATAGTTTTGCAATCCTAGAAGTGAAAACGGCAGTAGAAAAAAAAAAGATTTTTGATGGAAAAATCCGAAAAATATATCCGATGTCACCGAATTACAGGGAATATATCGCAGCTGCTCCAGATTGATTAGAAACATATGGGAGGGGGTTATAAAGTATTTGGTTGCGAAAATAAAATAAAACTATAAAACTATTTGAGTAAGGTATTAAAACATAGGGTGCATCGAGATGAAGACAGTTTTGCAGTCCTGGAAAGGAAACGGACAGTGAAAAAGAAAAAAAAGGATTTTTGATGGAAAAATCTGAAAAAAATACCATGTTTTACTCATTCCACTCAAAAATACAGGACAAATAACACAGCCGCTTTAGGTTGATTAGAAGAAGATAGGAGTTGTGATAAAATTTGAGTGAGATGCGATTATTATATAAAAATTATCAAAAAATGGGTGCGGGATTTTAAAAAAGGTGTATAGAGACAAATAATAAAATGCAAACCTTTCAATTTTTTATCCACTGAGGGGATGGGCGGTATGAAAATCCAAGATTTTGCTTATTTCTTATTTTAAAAAAGTAATGAACGAAAAGTGGGAAGCTTTTTTTGGAGATATATCACAACACGTAAGCTTCTGGCTGTTTAGTAAAGGAATGTGAGGGGTTATAAAATGGGCAGAGGTGCAAAAATTTAAAACAACAAAAATATTCGAATGAGATAATGAAAAGTAGAGAACATTTAGACGAAAATACATATATTAAATTTGGAATTTTTGATGTCACTAATGGAAAGTTTAAAAAGACAAAATTTTAGTTTTTCTCTTAGATTTAAAAAATGTATTAAACAACAAAAATCCAAAAAATTACACATCATATCAACTGAAATATAAGAAAATAAAAGCACCGCCCATTTATTAAAAATATGGCCAAGTCGCATATTTAGGGATACAAATTTTAGAAAACTAAATAATTGTATAATTTATCAAAAAATAGGAAGCTTAGAGGAAAAAATAACAACAATTATTTTATTTTTACATGTATTGAACATAGTAAGAACGAAGTATTTTCTGTTGTTATGTTAAATGTACTGAACGAAAAATACTTGAATTTCTTTCGGAAATATATCAAGTATACATTTCAAATAGTTACATCTAATTAAAAATGCTGACTGCATCAAGAATAAAATCCAAATTTCTTTATTTTATATTCCGTATATGGATCAAGTACTTTGAACTACGGTACTTGCAATGTACAGCACGTATCCACATGCTTATACTTCAAATTATTTACAATTCGATTAACAACACTAACATGAGTGGGTTTTGTTGAAAAGGAAAAACAGTTCATAAATATGTAATATTGTTCGCTAAATTCGGAAATGGTATATATTTTCGTACGTCACGCACATTTTCTCTACAGTTTTAGATTTTGGAGTTTTCAGTTTCTGTATTCAAAAATTTGTTATAGATTTTAACATTTATGAGATGGAACATTTATTTTCCTTCATTTTGACTAAAGCAAATATATATTTAATATTTCTTAATATAATATTATATATGTAATTTACCATTAATTTCTCTACTTTGATTAGTAAATTGTATAATTTGTTTGCCCAAAGAGAAAGACATTCTAAAAATTAACAAAACATTTCGCACTTGAAGAATGGTCAGGAGAAAATATTTTGAATTTTTTGTAATTTTTCTGTAATTCTTTAATTCTGCAATTTTTTTTTAACCAGTTCACTTTACGTATGTATTAAAATAGTGCTCTTAAACTATAATGTTCATTTCTAGACATATGAAAATTCTATAACGATATATATTCTATAATGGATTTTGATTCCGGTTTATAATTTCTGAAATATAGTGGTTATAATTCAGGTATTTTAATATTTAGAACTGAGGTTGTCCTAATTGCGATATTTGAATATTTTAAACTTTTTTTATTATTATTGTTATTCAGACCACCCAGCTCACCCGAAAGGTGTTGTTGTTGAGACCCAGACCGTCCGACCTACCAGAAATGTTTAAGGTAACAGTTTGGACGGCCGGGAAGAACCCAAAAGGTGTAGAGCAGTTACAAGGGACGGTCGGGGGGAAAAATACACAAATACATACATAGATATATATAGGTATATAATGACAATATACATATACATACATACGCAATATACAAAAAAAATACTTTCAATTTTTGTGAAACAAAAGCGGACCCCAAAAAATAATAAATTCAGAAAGTAATAATTATACGTTCGATTTTTAGTTACAATTAGAAACCATTTAACCAAAATAAAACCTAATAATAAAAATTTCGAGTTTAATGCAATTTAATTTTAGAAAAAAACTATTTTCTCAGCCCCTGAGGTGGTTAATTGATAAATCAACTATGTTATGTTTTGTCCGATGGTCGCTACTTTTTTCTTTTCTTCTCATTTCTCAGCAACTGAGGCCCAGGGAGAGTTTCCAGAGAGAGCATGACTGACTTCATTTTTTTATTCTAGTTCTGTGCATTTTATATCGCGGGTAAAATAGCAAACTTTCGCATTTTGTTCAGGGGCTCTCTGGAGAGACAGAGAATCTGTTTGAAAGTCACTGAGGAAGGCGTGCACAGTACAATAAAAATCTCTGGGCAGGTTGTGTTTACGTCTAGATATTCCCACCTCAAAATTAGCAAGCAATTTTTAATTGCAATAATGGGAAAACTTGCTGTGTTTTGTCAACAACCCCCCTTGTCCGTGGCATCACGAATGAGACTGAACTCGTCGACGTCAGATCGACAGTTTTTCGATTGGTTGACGGACTCATAGCCCAACCTTATACTAAATCACCCGAGGGTTTGGAGCCATAGAATGGGCAACTAGGAGAGTTTTTGTTTGAACTGTTTTGAAAATGACGAAACGAAAACAAATTACCCACAACGAAATATCTTACCCACACAAAGCCATTTCTACTCCATCGGACTGGAGCCACTGCACCTTTTTTCAACTCAGAATGAAGCATTCGATATTGGATCAGAAATATCAAACTCCCCTAAAATGAAACACATATCCCTGAAACTCTTTCACGTAGTGAATAAATGAAGCATAGCGTAAGCACCCCTTTGGACAAGAATTAATTTAGGGGATTTCATGGAAGAGAATTTTTCACCTTGGCGACCAGATCGAAACGGAATTATATTTTAATTTTAGAGCGAGGTCAGCAATTCGTTTTCTAGATTTTAATATCTTGCTGTAAATTCCTTCTAATTCATAAGTAATTAAAAGTAGCTTTTCGTGTATGTGTCTAACGGATTCTTTCAATATGCTGAATCAATAAATACCAGAAAATAAATATAATAATTTTATATAATATATTTATTATAATAAATGCAATATATTTGTTATAAATCATGTAATATATTTATTGTGAAAATATTTATTGTAATAAAATGTGATTCCACACTCTTAATTTTATTGCGTTAGAAGTAGAAAAATTAAAACTTGTAATTCTTAAGAATGTCTTGTGACACAGTCATGTCATACTGTAAAAATTTGAGAAGGCCACTGATATAAACTCAAATTCACTTTCTTTTTCATAATCCATTAAATTAAGTTTAATTAAGCAAATTGGCACGAATTATTACTTTACTTATATACCTAATCTATAAGGACAGTATTTTGACGGGGTCGCAAATTCGAATTCGAGTTTTCGACGGGAGAGCACGTTTCAAACATCACTGATCACGAATCAAACATTTTTGGAGTGATGTCTGTGTGTGTGTGTGTGTGTGTGTGTCAGTGAGTCTGTGGAGACGATATTCACGAACAAATAGAGTGATCCGAATGAAATTTGGTACAAAAATCACAATTCGTGAATACTGGAAGCCTATTGTTTTAAATGTAATCGAATGTTTAGGACCCCCCTAAGTTTTCGAGTGAAATTTTGAAAAAATTATCAAAAAATCAAAACCCTTAATAAAGTTACGCAAATAGACATTTCTTATGTAATTTTTCCTTAAAAAACGATTGACATAAACTTTAGAACGCTGGCATCAACCGTTCTCCAGATATTTCGCATTTTTAAAATAAATTTATCAAAAATCCCATACATTAAAAACAAATATATTAACTGTTGAGAAATATGTTCACCTTTTCATATGTAATATCATGCGATAAATTTGGTGACATCATTCTCGTGGATCTAGCTCGTTCCATTCATGAGAAAATATGCTTTGAGTAATACTTTTGTATTTGAACGCCAATAGTTATTTATCTGTTATAAGAATAACTTATTTCTCCACCCATAACGCTTGGCGAGATTTTGGCGCCGAATTTGGCGGAATGTCGCCAACTTGGCGAATTTTTTATATGTTGCCAAATTAACGAAAATCTCGCCAAATGGATAAAACTGACACTAAATCAATGAAAATGACGACTAACTGACAAAAATTCAATATCTTGGAAAGAATATAAATACCTACTATATAAAAAAATCTATTTTTTCATTGTAAAAGTAGTAAATTAATTGCATTATATAAGGAAAGTCATGTGTTGGCCACATCAGATTTTTTGAAATTATATTCATTTTGCAGTTTAAAGAAATCAATTTTATTTGGGAATTTAACGTTTTTTTTTTTTATAAAACTTCGATAATCACGATAGTTAACTTTTTATTTTTATGTAATATTTTTGATACATTTATTAAAAAAACAAGCAATATCTTGAGATCGGCTCAAGCTAGTCTTATTAAAATTTATGTTGTTAGTTTTATAATAAAAATTGCATTATAAATGATAACTTACGTAATGTTATTAAACGCTCTGATTTTTTAAGGATTTCTTCAAAGTGTAATTTGAAAATTTGGGGTCTTCCAAACATTCAATTGTTATTAAAATCAATGGCTTCTAGTATTCATCGATTATAACATTTGTACCAATTTTCGTGTGAAATGTTCCATTTGTTCGTGAGATATCAGATTCACGGACACACACTTACACACAAACTCACGGATACACACACCAACACACTTCCGCAGACTCAAGGACACACACAGACACATCAGCTCAAAAACGTTCAAATTGAGTTCAGGGATGCTTGAAACGTACTGTTCCGTCGAAAATTCGAATTTTTGATTCTGTCATAATACTTTCCCTATACATTATACTATGTCTATAGGGAAAATATAAGAGAGGAAAATGTAAAGTAAAAATCATCCATATAAAAGTAAAAATGCTTATAATATATAAAGTAAAAATGCTTATAAAATGTATGTTCAGTTTGTATGTTCAGTATGTTCAGTGCTTATGCAGGTGTCAAATAGAGTGTATATATCCTAAATTATTAAATTGAAAATAATAATTAAAATCATAATAATATTAATAATAAATAATAATTATAATAATAACAATAATAATAGGATAATAATTATAATATTAATAATAATAAAATAATAATTATGATAATTATAATAATAGTAACAACAAGGGCATACAGAGTTTAGTAAATAAACGTTATTATCCACTCTACTCAGAGACTTGTATTCAGTTAGCAATGCAACAATAGACTATTTCTCATAAATGGCATGATAACGGCTTTTTAAAGCCATTTTCTCAGAACTTAAAATTTTGGCACGTATTGAGCTGTTGGCAAAGGTCCAGAAACTGAAAATTCTCGCTCTTGTCATTAAACTTAGAAATTGCTACGAAGAACACAAAAGGAAAGCAGTTCATTCAAATAGTCGTGATTCAACTGAGAATGAAATCTTATTGAATAGCGAATTCAAAGTGAAAAGCTTTAAAGAAGACAGAAGACGTATTGAAAAATATACAATGGGTTTTAAAGATAAGGAAACATTCTTATTTGAAATGCTTTATCGATTTTTAGAATTAACATGTAAATTTGAACTAGAAATCTCTAAATATTAACACTAACTACTACACTGATCACTAACTACGCGTTTTTCAGAAGTTCTAAATATTGAAAACCGTTAAGGAAAACTTGAGCAATGTATATAAGCATAAATAACACAATAATACATCATACAGCTGTTTCGAGGATACACTGGATCTTCTTCGGCAGTGCAAGGGAACCAACAAACCCAAAATTCAAAATTGGAACGAGCGTAAACGGAAGAAGCAGAGGGTATTATATATCCAAGACCGGGATTAAGAGAGAGCCAATCAGGAAGCAACATGAAGAACAGTCTCACCAATCCAAAACGAGAAGTAACACACTCCTTATTCTCCGCACAAAGTATATTTTATTTACTGATTAAAAACCGTTTCAAATTTAATAAAAAACTATCTGCGGTGCACGCAGCTAGTGGTCATTAAATATAAGAACAGTTTTTGTAGCAATTTGAATAAGTCTGTACATTAGATTCCTCTGCATGTAAGCGTTGTTTATCTTAGCCTTCCTGAATAGTATTCATGTATATCTGAATTTCATCATTCTCGCATATTAGCATTCACGATTGTCGGGACGATAGTATTTGCAACGCTCCTGGCACTTCCTCTTACAGGGCTGAAACATATTGCTATTCTTGAGACTATCACATTGCTACCTAAGTACTTTTCATGAAGAAAATCAATGAAATTCACTTTAATTTGACTTACCGTGGATGTCTTTCTTACCTTTGATGATTTATGTAGAAACATGGTTCTCAATGGTTCATTTAATACGATTTTGCTTTCATCAGAATCTTTTATTAAAATATGCTTTTGTCACATGCAAGCATTCAATTTAAACAAACTATATATATATATATATATCATGTACAACAACAAAGTAAAATTTCTGATGTATAAAATTTTCAGTAGTGAATTAGTTAGCATTTATACAATACAATTTTTTTTACGAGTAATGAAAATTGTTGCGAACGCGCAATGTTCCGTTTGGTGCCTCCTTTTTCGTCTATCTCGAAGGCCAGACGAAGAAAATATAGTGCACGACATCAGGATGATGTGAGCTCAGGGTTTCCAGATGTGATAATTTATCGCCAATTTGGTGAAATTTGGCGACTTCTTGAATGTTCCTGGGACTTCTCGATAGAACCATTATTCTTTGAGATATAGAGATTTCCAGAAGTTTCTATGGAGAGACTATAAAAAGAACTCACCCTTCTGTTGTAGTGGAAGTTGATTAATTGGCGTGATACGAGCTACATTGGACTGTGATTTTTGTCAATGTTTTGATTTGAGAATATTAGCCGCTGTTTTGTGAAAATACTTCGTCAGCATTCTGTGAATAATATCAGTTATTTTGTGACGCATTTAAGTGCTGTTTGATTGTATATGGTTTCTGTTTACTCTGTGTTTGTGAATACATGTAAGTTATCCAGAAACTTGGACTCGTTCTTGGACCCTGTGTACACACACACCTTGGAGATTCTAGAGGATACGTTTCGTAACAATATTTAAAATTTAACTATAATTTTCCCCTGTGAACAACCATAAATGGACAATATAATAATAGGTTAGATCAGTAGGCATGTCATATGTAGTGTAGTTATCAGAATTTCCTGCCCCTAAATAAACGCCATTGTGGTATTTTGCTAATATCATAAAACTGATGTTACATATAAAATCGTAGCGATTGGTTCACCCATGTCACACACCAAATATTTTCGATTGACACACAGAGGTCACACACAAAACCTTAGCGCTCATCGATTGATGTTACATACAAAATCGTAGCGATTGATCCACTGATATCACTAACCAAATATTATCGATTTGCAACACAGAGGTCATACACAAAATCGTACTGGTCATTGACGTTGACGTCACGTGCATCTGTAAACATTTGTAGTGAGAACTTGTCTGTTCTTTATTATAGATGATGATGTATAAATATTATGTAAAATATCGTGTAAAAGTCGAGGCATGTAAAATTCGTGAATAGATTATATAGCATAAAACAGGGGCGCACATTGTGCTACTCATGTTTACAAATACCGCAAAAAAATTGCGGAGCAGCACCTGATTATAAATTGGAGTCCAGATTTTACTCTGTCTAGTTGCCAATTACATTTTCTTACGTTCTTGCACGCCACAAATACAAATTCGTAATCATTCCCTCCTTTTAGAGGAAACCGTATAACACAACACCATCTTAGCTGATTTGCTGAAATTCACCGTTGGGTTATGCACTGCTTAGTTATTTTGGCTCTTGTATTGGATACTTGAAATTATTCACTGCATTTAAAAAGGCTTATTAACTAGATTGCCTATTGTAACATTGATTTTTTACGATTCAAGGTTTGCAATTGAAAAGCTAAAAAGCTGTCACAAGGGCATTGTACCTGCTAAATCAGATAGCATCCTCTCTGATCCACCTTGAAAACAACACTCATATGTTATTTCATTGGGCTCCTTTTCATGTTGGAATTCCTGGAAATTAAAGCGTTGACTCCTTTCCTAAACTTGGCTCTTCACTTTCATTCGCTGGTTTTCGATCCTTTGCAATAAGAACCAATTTATAGTTTTGAAGAAAGAATATTTTAGGTTCCAAATTGCCCCCTTCACTGTTATAGGCACACCAGGACAGAAGAGCCTATTACTTGAAAACTAATAATAGTTAGTGCTTTACGTTTATAACTTCTTCATTATGGTTATAACAAATCTTTACGGTTTGTAAATGATGTAAAGCCATTCCTGTCTTATTCTAATTATTTGAATGGTACATCCACACCAGAACATGTTTTAAAATGTATTGGTTTGTCTAGGAAGGGCTTTTTGGGGGGGGAGGGAGGGTCTAACATTTATCACATAAGTAGCTGCATCAGTGATGTCGGTGGAATGCATGAATTGCTTAAGATTGATGGAATAAATAAAAGCAAATCTTTTGCTATAAAAGTCAATGGTGATTTTTGCCGGAACTCCTAAGTTTGATAGCTCAATTCTTGAATGAAATGGTAAGAGAAAATTTCAGCATTAAAATGTATAACTACATATGGATATATTAACTGCTCTTATTCACTACATATTAACTGCTCTTTAAACAGCGTCACAGACAGCAAAACTCTGACTGTTACCTATAACGACCAAATCTGTACAACTAATAAGCAAGTCATTGGAATAATATTTGACATAAATGATTTTACACTAGCTTTTTAAATCTATTTTCCCAGTATTTGAAAATTTTTTCACGTACTAAGGATTTGATATTTAGAAACTGAAAATCTCCTCGTTCCTGCCATTAACTTCAAAAAATGGAAAGAATGCAAAAGAGAAGTGTATTGATTCGTGACTGAACTATGCATGACAACGTATTCATGGGTTGAAGTTGGTGGGCCTTGTCGGTGGGATTTGCTTTGACCCTAATTTAAAAGAACGATAGATAAAATGAATTTAATGTTTAAAACTTATTATACATAGTTACAAAATAAATTTAATTGTAACTGATAAATTTCATTTATCTTTAGATAAAATCATTTCACACAGTATTTGAACGTTCGGGAGATATATTATTTGCAGATTTTGTAGCCAGTCTTAACTTTACTATCTTCCGTTTTGGGACAATAATTGCACCTGGATTATCGCACTGCAATTCCATTGTAACCCACTGTGACAATGTTAAGGGTTAAAGAAGATGATCTTTATGTTTTACTATTCATTTACACCTACGTGTTGTAAGAGGAAAATGGCTAATGGTCGATAAATGTGACACCTATATACAGGGTGATTATAAAAAAAAATTTGCCGATATATGATACCCTAGCGATCATACCGTTCAAGGAAATGGAAAGAAATTTTGGATGTATGTATTTTAAGGTATGCGCTTAAGAATTATGTGAAAAAACAACAGCCCTGCTCTCACAGTTAGGGTTATAGTGACAAAATTTCGAAATGACAACACCTTTTTACTTTCCTTATATACATAACGTATAAGGAAAGTATTGTGACGGGGTCGAAAATTCGAATTCGAGTTTTCGACGGGAGAGCACGTTTCAAGTATCCCTGATCACGAATCAAACAATTTTGAAGTGATGTCTCTCTGTGTGTGTATGTGCGCGTGTGAAAGTATGTGTGTGTGTGTCAGTGAGTCTGTGGAGACGATAACTGACGAACGAATGGACCGATTCGAGCAAAATTTGGTTCAAAAAATCACAATCCGTAAACACTGGAAGCCTATTGTTTTTATACGTAATTGAATGTTCAGAACCCCCTAAATTTTCGAGTGAAATTTTGAAAAAATCGTCAAAAGTTCAAAACCGCTAATAAAATTACGTAAATAGACATTTCTTATGTAATTTTTCATTAGAAAACGATTGACATAAATTTTGAAACGCTAACATGAACCGTTCTCGAGATATTGCACATTTTTCAAAAAAATTATCAAAAAGTTATATAAAATAAAATTAAAATATTTCCTATTGAGAAACATGTACACTTTTCATATGTAATACCATACGATAAATTGGGTGACATCATTCTCGTGGATCTAGCTCGTTCCATTCATGAAAAAAGATACTTTGAGTAATACTTTTATATTTGAACTCCAATAGTCATTTATCTGCTGTAAGAATAACTTATTTTTCCGTCCGTAACGCTTGACGAGATTTTGGCAACTAATTTGGCAGAATGTCGCTAACTTGGCGTCATTTTTAATTGTTGCCAAATTAACAAAAATCTCGCCAAATTGATAAAAATGACGCTAAATCAATGAAAATGATGACTAATTGAAGAAAATTCAATATCCTGGAAAGAAAATAAGTATCTACTATAAGAATAACATTTTTTAACTGTAAATTCATTGCATTATATAAGGAAAGTCATGTGTTGCCCACATCAAATTTTTTTTATTGAAATGTGATCTTTACAGTGAAACCATAAATGGCGTTGAAACTGTACCTGAAGCACGAGAAACGCCGGCGCTAGGCAGAGACTAAGAAAAAAGTGAAAACAACTGTGGCGTTCACCAGAACACGAATTTCCGTTCCATTGACGTCACATTCCACACCGTGTGTTCAGCTCAGAACCCAGCATACTGAAGCTTCTTCGAAAGAAGAAGAGACCAAAGTATGTATATTTCCAGGTTAGACGTAAGACATCGTCATGGCTGACATCATCGCCGTAGGAGAAAGAAAATGCATTGTGATTTGAGTGTCGCTTGCTTTCTTGCACTTTGACTTGACCAACATGACGTTTACAGTGAAACATCGAGGTGAAATGGTAAAGCTCTATTACCTGAATGGGCAAAATGCCGCAGAGGCATTGCGTGTCTTCCGTACAAACCATCGGCTACGACGAGGCCCCTGCTCTGTACAAGCTGTACAGGACTTAATACGCAAATTTAAAGAAACTGGTTGCACATGCGATTGATCTCGACCTGGACGACCTTCCGTTCCTGTCGAGGTTGTTGCAGAAGTGCATGAGACGAAAGTGAAGGTCGTATTGCAGCACACGCAGTGTTTCACGCGTGTTGGATTTGCCGAATTCTACGGTCCGCAAGATTCTGCGCTCTGTTATCAATCGGTTTCAACGTGTCCAGATGTTGCAAGCGGGTGATAACCAACTACGCTTAGATATTGCTCATGAATTCCTCATCCGGTATGACGAGGATAACAGATGGCCTTTATGGTTTCTGTGGACGGCCGAGGCACATTTCTCCTTGACTGTTCACGTGAATTCGAAGAACTGCGTGCACTGGGCAGACCAAAATCCCCACATCATGGGGATTTTGGTCTGCCCAGGGGCCTTCTGTTCTGCTGTGGGGCCTTCTGTTTGGACTGCCTCACTTCCGTTATACCAAACAAAAGTGACTGTGTGGGGCGGAATAACTTGCATCTTCATCCTAGACCCTTACTTTTTTGAAGAGGTTAATGTCGCAGGGCTACGCACGTGTACGGTAACAAGTGGTCGGTATGAAACAATGTTGACCAATTACGTCATTCCCGAATTGTAACAGTGAAATGTCCTATCTGACGTCGTGTGGATGCAAGCTGGCGCTTCCTCACATGTGGGGCCTTCTGTGAAACGTTTATTGACACAACAGTTTGGTGACAGAATTATCTCCTGCCATTTCGTGTTTTCGTTCCCCCCCCCCCCCAGTTCCCCGATCTCACTCCAATGGATTTCTGGCTGTAGGGATACATGAAATCCAAAGTGAATGCAGGCAATTTGCAAACTTTATGTGATTTGAAAAATACCATCACACGTGAGGTTTAACAGATTTCTCTTGCCATGGTACGTGCTTCAGTGCTATCCACCATCTGTCGCTTGCAAAGTGTTATCGTGTGTGAAGGCGGGCGCGTGGAAAATTTGTGAAACACAATAAAATGTTTTGCTTTTCTGTCGCTGGTCTGCTTCTATTGGTTGTTTACACTTTTTTCTTAGTCTCTGCCTATCGCCGGCGTTTTTAGTGCTGCAGGTATCGTTTCAACGTCATTTATGGTTTTTCACTGTGAAGATCGCATTTCAATAAAAAAAGTAGGTGTTGCCATTTGAAAATTTCGAAATTGTGTCACTGTAACCACGCTTATCTGTGAGCGTATACATTAAAATACCTGCATCCAAAATTTCTTTTCGCTTTCTTGAACGGTATGATCGTTAGGGGATGATATATTGGCAAACTTTTTTTTATAATCATCCTGTATTTAAATACCAGTTTTAAATGTCAAAAACTGATTTGCATTCAAGAATAAAATAGGCGCACGTTTTATAGTTCTGTTAATATGGAAACTGCTCTACGTAGAATAATAATTTATTTCAGAGAGCCATGGTACTTTGCCCGATTTTCAGCACTTTGGGATATAATTTATATAAAAACCAATAACTTCATTATTAATGTCCCCATGTACATAATATATTGCACAAGGAAAGTATTGTGACAGGGTCGAAAATTTGAATGTTCGAAGGAACAGCACATTTCAAGTATCCTTCATATTGATTTGAACGTTTTTGAAGTGATGTCTGTGTGTGAGTGTGTGTCGTGAGTTTGTGGAAGCGATATCTCACGAATGAGTAAAGCGTTTCGAGCGAAACTTGTACAAATATTACAATCGGTGAAAACAAGAAGCCTATTGATTTTAAACGCAATCAAATGTTTCTGAAGACCTCCAAATTTTCGAAAGAAATTTTAAAAAAATCATTGAAATTCAGAACCTTTAGAAATGATCATTTACGTAACATTAATAAAGCAATTTTTTATTAGAAAATGAATAACACACATTTTAACAGGCTAATATGAGGTGTTCTCAAGATATTGATGTTTTTTTCTATAAATTTATCTAACATATTACATAAAATTAAAAAACATATTCATTATCGTGAAATATGCTCACTTTTTATGCAATATTATGTGACAAATGTGATATCATTCCTGTGGATAGAGTTTGTTCCATTCACGAGAGAAAATACTTATCAAAAACCTAGACCACTTGACTCGTCCTGAGGCATGAACTGCTCACTGAGTGGCCAGAAGAAACTACTTGCCTGAGAAAATACTTGTGTATTAGTTTTGTATTTTTACGATTACTAATTCGCAAATAGTCACTTATATATGAAAATAGCTCTTCTTTTCATCTGTGTGCAATGCTTGGAAAGAAATCTTTGAACTTGGCAACTAATTTATCGAAAGAACGCCAACTTGGCTATATGCCACCACAGATTAAAGAAATAGTTAAAATTGCAAAATTGATGCTGCATTAACGGAAATGATGACCGATTCATGAATTTTTATTAAAATATTTTATTTTATGGTCTATATTGCTTATTGCGGATGATATCAATATTGATAATTGTCAATTTAGAGTTGAGCAAAATATAAAGTTTCCATCCTGAAAAGCGTCAAATATGAGATTTAGCTTTAAAAACATTGTTTCGTGGATATTATACATCAATTTTTCACCATGAATGAAGACAATTAATTGCATTTTACTAGGAAATTCATGTGCAAATATTTTGCTTCTTGAGCTGAGTTGCCAGATATGAAATGTTTGAACTAATGAGAAATGAAAGAGATCTGCACAGTGTGTTTTAATAACTTTCTTGAATCAACAGAGTATTGCATAATATGCATACTGCTGTTTAATGGCCCTCACAATATTACCCTTTGTTTATATCAATTCAACCACACAATGTGCATTGAATTTTTAATCCTTTGTTAATACTTTTTTACACGTCTTTTATAGGTCTCAAAAATGAAATATCGTATATATTTTAATGTTTAGTAAACTTAATATCTATGATAATTCTATTATTATGTTAGATATTTTAATGTTTTGTTTTGAAATACTGCTGAAATAAATTATTGGCAGTTATGTTTTATTTGAAAACACCAGTACATGTACCTTTTAACTTTTTGCACAATAAATATGATGTTGAATTCTTTGACTGGAATGAACGTACAGACATATTATACTGGGTGTACCAAAAACAATGACCTCGGCTTTTCCTTAAATATTGATCTTAGATATATATAATAAATTACAAACTTGCATAAAAAAAGGTACAGAATTTTATGAAATTGAAAAAAAATTTCAGGGGATTAAATTTGAAGAAATACAAAATTTAAGTTTTTATACTGTCCCCGTACAAAAACATTTCCAATGAGTAAAATGTGTCCCATACACTAATAAAGTGATGTACAGAATTTCAGCATTTTATTATAAAATGTCCCAGTGATATGTTTAAACAAAGCTGGTGAGGGATTAATCACAAATTAAAATGTAAAAGTTTACAGCAAGAGTTCAAATAACACAACGCAGAAATGCATTATAGACAAATAATATCTGCCTCTTATCTTTAATGGATCTTTGACATGGATGGAAAACATTTTGAACAAGCTTTGTAATCTTTGTGTAAATTTATTATTTCTACACAGTATACATAATTTTGTACCAATAAATAGCAAAATTATTATTTATTTATGTAATTGTTTTCTTTCGTAATTTGTGTATGATCCCTGAAACGCGGTCTGCCGACATGATTTTTCCCCTCTGAAACTCCATGTCGATGCATCGAAAAGTGGTTTAAGTTAGCATTAAGCAAGCATCACGATAAAAAAATGAATTTTAAAATATAATAACGTAAATCTTCGACTATAATTATAAATTTAATAAATCTGACGTGGGCGGAACAGAACTCTCTTTATAGTATGCTGCCAGTGATTTACATCTTTCAACAAATATTGATGGCCGGTGGCCGATATACAGGCACAATGTTTTTAATGCTGAAAACTAAGCTAAATTGGGCATGAAAACTACGCTGAAATTGGGCAATCGGGATGACAACATGTAAAATTATTTTAAAGTACCCAATTAACTTATATTTCGCGCAAATATAACTTGGCAATTCGAAATATTGCTAATATCTGCTAGTCAATATATTCCATTATATTAGAATATGTTAATTATAATTTCATCAATTTGGAGTCATTTTCATAACTTCCAGCGTCATTTTTGCCTAATTGGCGACATTTTTGTAATGTTAGTGACATTTTTGCCAACTTGACGGCATTTTCTTTAATTCGGCCCCCACATTAAAAAGTTGTCAATATTTCGTCAAATTAGTTACCAGTGTCGCCAAATATTTCGTTAAATGTTACATATTTGATAATACTTACTACTGCTTAATTTTTATGTATTATTGTGATATATTTATTTGAAAAATATGCAATATCTCGAGAACTGCTGAAGCTAGCGTATTGAAGTTTCAGTCATTCCTTTTAGAATAAAAAATTCTGATGTGGGCAGCACATGACTTTCCCTGCAGACTCGTATTCACGTTCTCTTTTTCTTCAATAATTGAGTTTAATTGCACAAAATAACATACATAATTAATTTAAATCACGTTGAGTTTACACTTTCAATTCAATTTTAGTTTTCATTTGGTAACATTTTTGTTATTTTCAAAGGTGGCGTAGCGAAAATGCGAAAAAAATAAAAAATCTCGAGGACGGCTAATCCTAGAGTAATGGGGCTAATCTTATGCTTTTCATCTTCAAAAATTCCTTATAAAACACACATTTAATTGATATACTTAAGCATATATAGTATTTTACTTTAGATTTTGACGATTTTGCAAAATTGGCGAGTTCTTTTTTCCTAATCATACCACACTCTAATAAACACCAGGCTAACTCACAAGTGACTTATCTACCAAATTTTGTGAAATTTGGTCTATTAGTTTTTCGGTCTATTAGTTTTTCCTTTAGAGCGGATACAGGCCATTTTGCAGGCCATTTCGCAAAAAGAAACGGGTTCTTTTATCTTGAATCATACCAAAAACTAATCAGCACCAAAGTCACACAAAAGTGACTGACCTACCAAATTTTATGAAATTCGATCCATTAATTTTTGAATAGGGTGGATACATACAGTGCACAGACAGACACACACACACATACATACATACATACGTCATGCTTTCATAGTTTTCTGTTTTCATAGTTCACATGCGTCATATAGTTTTATCTTTTTCTAGAGGGCCCAAAACGTGTAAACCCGTCAATAAATCGAGTTGCGATTTTCGACATGATTCCAATAATTTCCCTAAACATTACCATGTATTGCAGGAAAAGTAAGAACCATATAAAAGAATTATTTATTTAACATTATTGAATTATGCATAAAAGGGTTATTTTGGGCTCAATAATCACAAAACATAACAGTTTCATTCATTGCAGTGAAAAATATCCTTGATGTAATTTTTGTATGAAGGGTAATATGTTATAATTGTGATCGTTTGAATTAGTAATACAGTTTTCAAAAATTTTCTTGCAAAATTAAAAACAAATCGCAAGCTACTTAAAACTGTTTTTAGTATGAGGAAGTCGAGTTGAGCTAAATTTCAGTTAATTTTTTCTGCTCCTGATGATATAAAAACCACTTTTGTGTGTCTAGACGCTCTCGAGTTATATCTAAAAGAATGTTGGAATAAAAAGTTCTGAGAATTATAAATTTGCTGAACAGAATTTCGCACTACTTAGAGACCGAATTCAATGTGTAAGAAAAGTTAAGTTTCTAATTGCAGTAATATGGTCTGTAAATTCATGTCCAAATGATGACATCATCATTTAATCGGACGGAGTAGTGTAGCTGATCTTATAGCTGTCTAGAACAACCGGGTTAAATCTCTGGCTTTATCGGAAATATGTTCTAATCTCTAATTAAATGTAGTACTCCACAATTTTTGTTACATCGATTCACAATGAACAACTAAAAAATCATGGGAAGAAAAATACAATTGTTCTCTATATTATAAAGTTATAAAATAAAATTACCCGCATGCTGTTTGTTCTCAGAATATGAAAATTTTAAGATGTATTTCAAATATATGTTACTAATAAGTCTTCTGATGCAGTGTTCCATCGATTTCTTCTTCCAATTAACCTAAACTTAGCCTCACCTCGTTAGTATTAATTGCTTTATTTATGTCATACGAATTTCTTTCGTAATTGCAAAAGAATGAAGGTCATGATCTGGATTTATAACTAATTAGTTTATTGTAATTACAAGATACGATTAATGTATGATCAATTTAAGATGACAGCAAAGCGATATATCTTTTTTTGCAGAATTTCATATTTAATTAATATAGTGGTGTCATCTGAATATTGTTTCAACTAAAAATTACTACAGTGCAATAGATGATATTTTATGTTTTAATCATTTAAGTACCTGGATTTATTTATCTGAAAACTATTTGCACTTAATTTATAGAATGCAACAGTGCAACGTAATTTATATTTAAAAAGAACCTTTTAATAAACTAATAGAGAATATATATATACTTTATACAAAAGATAAGAAATACTTAAACAACGTAATTAAGCACAAATTGATAAACAATACTGTAGTGTTAAAATCTAAAATATAGAGATGTTAAACCAATTCTGGAAATATTTATCTTAATTATTATTTATTTCTAGATATGGTGGTTATTTAGTATAAGTGTTCTTTTGTTAAATATGGTGGTCAGCTCCTTAAAGTTTAAATGCTCCTTAAAGAACTGTGTGGTAAATGCAATAACTCTATTTTCTTCCAAAGAGAATACCCTTACTTGCCATATCTGCAAAGTTAATTATAAATAGTCCATTCATTAAAAACTATTAGTGTAATTTAAGCTTTATTATTTATTTTATTTTATCGCAGACTAGGTTATTATGTATCATTGGGGCACAATTTAAATGTTATATTGTATTGATTTGTTTTAATTGTTCGATCTGTAATTGTACTTATATCCTTCTATGCTACTGTAATCACAATGTTTACCCCTCATTTATAAGATTAATCATCTAGGAGGTCTTCATGGATTATGTAATCTCATTTCGTTGGATTATTATTATTATTATTATTAAAGTATGTGCATTTCATTTACGAAAACATATCGTTATCAATACAAAATACTTCATAAATTTCAAACAATGGAAGAACTTTTGTATTTGTGATACAAGAGGTTTTACTTTGAGAGACCAGCGTGATGATAAACCTTATTAAGCTAAAATCAAATTTGTAAGTACTCGACCCTTGAACAAATAGAAATGCACACAGACCTCTATTCTGTATGGGACACACGATAATGCCATTGCTGGACATGGTCTTGGCTCGGTATTTTAATCACACACAAATTCGAAGATTCTCAAGATCCTTACTAAACCTTTTGGTCTTGTGTTTTTTAAGCAACCCATAGCTTCAGACCTATGAATATTTTCCTTTAAGTCCCCCGAATCCTCACTGGTGTTGCTTTCCCCCCTCATCAGTAAATGTGGTTTCTGGGGCGGTCCTGATTGGATGTTGGTTTGGGTCGGCCCAAAGGCTTTAGGAGTTCTTGAACATGTTTTGACTATTGTTAGTGTGATGGCTGTCTGTCTGCGGTCAATTTCTAGTGTACAAAATAGCTGTTCTTGCGTTCATTAAGATATATTAAGTTTTCTAAAGTTTGCATGCATATAACTATTCATTCTTTTATACCGTACATTTGTTTCATTGCATGTGATTTAACTCAATTTGTCTACTAAAAGGATTCAGCATACTTGTTTCATAATATTATAAGTAATAACTAAAACATAAAAAATAAAACAGTTATAAAAGCTTGATATTTCAGAACGTAAAATGTCCTTTCATTAATGTGTACAAGAGATTATCAAAATATTCATATTTATGCTGCTTGTATTATATTAACAATAATGATCAAAGTCGCTTCTTAATATTAATATTTCAAAATTAATTTTTACCATTTTCTCAATAAACCCTGGGATTGATTTCCAGTTTCATACTTAACCTAATCTGAACTTGCAACCTTAAGCTAAGGTTGTTAGGTTGTTAATATTAATTGATATATTGAAGGCATCACAAATTTCCAATTACTCTCGTAATTACGAAAGAATGGAGGTCAGGATATCCACATTTATAACTAATTAGTTTTCTATACTTACAAACTCTGATTAATTTAAGATAATGTTGCGAATTTATAACTAAAGTAGGGCTAGAATTATTTAGACATTTTATGGTATTTTAATAAAGGGGGGGTTACGCATTAATAGCTATAAAATTTAGAAATAACTGTTTTAATACATAAAAGCCCAAATTGCTTTCAAAAATAAAAGAAAATCTACCACTTAATTTCTTTGATTTAATCCTTAGACGGATAAATATCGAGACGTTTCAATCGATTCTCTTTTATTTTTAAAAGATTTTATTTAACTCGTCATGACCGATGTGTGTGTTTCTGCTTCAATTTCTTTCATGGCATTTTTAACATACTTTACTATGGCCTAGTAAGCTGAAATTTGCTACACTTTTAAATCTGATAGAATATTTTAATCTTTTTAAATCTGGCAAATCCTCAAAACGTAGTATTGGATTTTTTTGCTGCAAATTGGCTCACAAAGATGACCCTTTGTTTATATATATATATGTATAAAGAGAAAGATTTTAACACGTGATAATGCCCATGGTGAGTTGTGATGAGTTATGAGTGAAAGCTTTTACCCAACAACGAAGTTTCTATATTTACTTGTTAAATTTTTTTTTTAATTCGTCATGACCGATGGGCTAAGAACAAATTTTATCCAAAAAAGTTTTTATATTTACTGATGCATTTTTTATTTTCTTTCTAAGTAGCATATAGATAATAAATATTTAGTTCCATGTATAATTATATTAATTCAAATAACATATCGACTGATGGCTAATAAATTCAATATATTTGATTGATGGGAAGCATTCACAAAGTCCAGTATCCATATAAGTCATCTCTATTTATAGCCCATCCTAAGAAATATATATGTCAAGGAAACATTTTACACCCGATGAAAGAAAAACAGGTAGATGAAATATTTAGTAAACTTTCTTACCTCCTTCGTAATGGGATGCTAAATCTTTATAAGTCATCATCTGAGCTCTTTCTATACCCGATACTGAAAAATAGATGCTGCAAGGATGAAGTAAATTTTTAAATCGAAAATGACATTTCCAGAACCGGTAGTGAAAATCGTTAGTCGGTCAGCCTACGTTTTAGATAATTTAATGCTGAGTACATGTCAGTCATTATCTAAGTTCTGTCTATAACCAATCCTGAGAAACATATACCTTAATTTATTTGAAGCGGCAGAAAGAAAAATATCCAAAGTGAAAATTCTTAGCGAACCCCATCTCCTTCAAAATTTGCTGTTGAATCCATATCAATAATCATATAAGCTGCAACTATAGTGGATTTTGAAAAATATGTACTTTAAGTTTTTTTGGTAAAGCCTGTCTGATGGTTAATTTTGGCCAATTTCATTGCTAAAATTAATCATACCACCTTTTGGGAGTATTTTTCAACTGTTCAGTCTTTACCATATTTTAAGTAATAATATCATTTCAATACTCTTAAGAATCGTAATTTTCTTTAACAATCAAATAATCCTTAACATGTGTAGAAAGATACAATAACTTAGCTGTCAGTTTAGAAATTTGTCCACAAAATGTTTTGAAACCATCAAAATGACTGTATTTTCACTTTTAATCAGTACTTGCTGAACTCCCAAAGAAAGTGTTTTCAAAGCTCTGATAGCGATCACATTGCAGATATTAGTATCAGTGAACCGGTTTCACACTTTTATCATTCTTCAGTAAATAATTACAGGTACTCGCTCGGGTCTAAGATGGGTCAAAATATTGAGGCACATAACATTTTTTCTACCATTGTAGGTAACGGATTATCTGAGATGATGAGAAAGAAGTCGGCAAAATCGGTTTACGGATATTGCTACCTGCAGAAGAAGAGCATTTCAAATGTCAATAAGTAGCATTATACTAAAAATAAGTATCAAATTGTCTTGTAAGCAAACGAGCTTCTTCAACTTGGAGAAATTGTGATGTTGTGTGTGAGCAGATATCTTTCGTTATAGATTCATATATTTTTTATTACGTTTCATATATCTATAAAATTTCGTTTAATGGAAAAATCTAAAGAGTGTTTATTTAAATCAGCATCGAATTAGTAGTTTATAAATAACTAGTGGACTTTAGGATTAAAAACCTCAATGTAAATAATTCTGTTTACGGGCAAGGAGTCTTAGAAACATTATTCTAGCAGACATATTTCTTTACTAGACTATGTTATATGCATGGTGATGTTCTGAAGAAATTAGATGTTCACCTACTCGGTTGGAAGTGTAGCAAATGTAACAAGAATACGCTTCATCCATCAAGGCTTACAGTTTTCGGATTTTATTGGATTGGATTATTTTGAATCTCTAATGTTCTTATTATGCACACCAGGACTAATTTGATCTTAAGAAGCAAAAGTGGGAAAAAATTCCTGTAATAAATCTTTTTTTATCAGATGGATATTGCATTTTGATGACTTTTGCAACTTTTTCAGAATTAATTAATTTTATCAAAATCAGAACATGTACTAAAATTAAATTATCTGCGATATTAACTGGAAGTATAAAATATTTTGGCCATAAATATGAAGATGGTTATGAAAACACGTTTATGAGCACTTTTATACCCACCCACCTCACTTTCGAGGCATTATTTTAAAGAGATTCTTGGAAATTGCCAAGTAGATATTGATCGTTTTATATTAATTTAAACATCTGGCGCTTTATTGGCTTCTAAAAGGGGTAGAAGATAATTATATTTTCTTGCTTTAATGAAGTTTCGATCCATAATATTTAAGCAACCAATTTTTGAGTGATTTGGAAAATTTTCTTATATTAACATGATGTTGCCAAGCAATATTGGTTAAATTTTATAAAAGTTTTACTAGAGGTTTTTACGATGTCCTTGAACCAGAGATCGAGTTAGAATTTTTCCAGAAGAGTCAAAATACTCCCTGACTTGAGTTGAAGGAGTATTTTGCTTTCCAGGGGAGTGATTTTTAACAAATGTACAGTTACCTTCAAATTTTCAGGTATGTATTAAATTTATTGTATTTTGTATAAAAAAATTAGAGGGTCATCGTCCAGCAGAATATGAATTCCTGACTTTTCTACGTTAAAAAAAAATAAGATTTAGGAAATGTACTATACTCTTTATTTGCGTTAATAAACAAAATACATCATATTTTTTTAATTTCATGTCAATTTTCTAAGTAGGGTAGCAATCTGAATTATAAATTCGTCATAGTATAATTAACAATGCTTTTTTTCATAAAAATAACTAATCATATAATTCATGATGAAATATCAAAATTGTTACCTAACTTTTGGCTTAGTTTCTCCATATGGTTGTATACAAAGAAAAAAAAATAAAAAATTATTAAGTTAATTAATTTTTATTTGTTTCTTTTAAAATTCCAAGCTTCTTTGCTTTTGACTTTACCATAAAGGCTTTTTCGAAATTGAATTTACATTCAAGTCAAATCTGCTTAATTTGCGATTCTAAAAAGATATTTTTTTCATTTCTGTTTACAAAATCGGTGCGTAAAAAAATACGCATTACTTAATTTACAAAGCGTACTTGCTTATTTTATAGAGTAAAATATGCGTTATCTCAATCTTTGCCTTGAACACATTTATAAATTGTCTTCAAATACAAGTTACCGTTAGTATTTATATTTTAAATACAAAATAATATTAATAATTTTGCGGTAGAAGATATTATTTAAACTCTATTAAAATTTCGTATACAATTTAAAATTTAAAATTTCGAATACAAATTATTATTATTATTGTACACCACTTTTATAAAACCTAACGCTAATCGATAATTAATTGATAGTGACATTAATTTGTTGCAGTGATTGAACATTTATATCTAGAAACAGTGGTTTTCAACCTCAACCTAACTAAAATACAGAAAGTGTGGTGCATATTTAAAGATAATATTAAATAACATTGGTTGTTAAACATATACACTTATGCCGCAAAAAACCCACCATTAATTCCTTTGTGCGAGTTCCTATAATAAAATTATTAATTATACTACACAAGTAACTTCACCCATTTTGACTTTAAAATAAACATTATTTATTAAACACATTATAATTATGATTAAATTACAATAATTATACACATATATTTAAGGAGGAGTCTAGGTGTGCAAGACCAAGCATTTGTTAGCCGAAAAGCATTGTGACCTTTTATAACAGCTGATACGTACACATCTCCTTTGTTGTCCTTTGACGTTTATGGGTCATTGGTTGTTGCACCACCTTTCAATATTTACTATAAGCTGACTATATAGCTTGCTATACCACCTTATGTGCATATCTGCATACTGACTACTAAAACACACTTTTGGACAGCACAGCCTCTCACTTTTTACTTTCCTTATATACATAATGTATAAGGAAAGTATTGTGACGGGGTCGAAAATTCGAATTCGAGTTTTCGACGAGAGAGCACGTTTCAAGCATCCCTGATCACGAATCGAACATTTTTGAAGTGATGTCTGTGTGTGTGTATGTGTGTGTGAAAATATGTGTGTGTGTGTGTGTCATTGAGTCTGTGGAGACGATAACTGACGAACGAATGGACCGATTCGAATGAAATTTGGTACAAAAATTACAATCCGTAAACACTGGAAGCCTATTGTTTTTATACGCAAGCAAAAGTTCAACCCCCCCCCCCCTAAATTTTCGAGTGATATTTTGAAAAAATCGTCAAAAAATTAAAACCTCTATTAAAGTTACGCAAATAGACATTTCTTATGTAATTTTTCATTAGAAAATGATTGACATAAATTTTAGAATGCTAACATGAACCGTTTTCGAGATATTGCACATTTTTCAAATAAATTTGTCAAAAAATCCCATAAATAGAAAAAATATATTAACAGTTGAGAAACATGTTCACTTTTCATATGTAATATCATGCGAGCAATTTGGTGACATCATTCTCGTGGATCTAGCTCGTTTCAGTCATGAGAAAAGATACTTTGAGTAATACTTTTGTATTTGAACGCCAATAGTCATTTATCTGCTATAAGAATAACTTATTTCTCCGCCCATAACGCTTGGCGAGATTTTGGAGACGAATTTGGCGGAATGTCGCCAACTTGGCAACTTTTTGAAATGTTGCCAAATTAACGAAAATCTCGCTATCTGGATAAGAATGACGCTAAATCTGTGGAAATGACGACTAATTGTCGAAAACGATTCGAAG
The DNA here is from genome assembly GCA_951213105.1 of Amaurobius ferox. Lineage (NCBI taxonomy): Eukaryota > Metazoa > Arthropoda > Arachnida > Araneae > Amaurobiidae > Amaurobius > Amaurobius ferox. The sequence continues at coordinate 23,061,436 of OX578137.1, forward strand.
GATACTTATATTCTTGGAAAGAATATAAGTATCTACTATAAGAAACACCTATTTTTTTAAGATTTACTAAAAGCAGTAAATTCATTGCATTATATAAGGAAAGTCATGTGTTGCCCACATCATATTTTTTTAGAAGACTCCGCATATGACTCTTCACACCGTTTCTTAACATCGACTGCTCATTGAAGGAATGTGTATCTTAATGAATGCATCTTAATGAATGCATGAAACCAATCCGCATGGTTTCATCTTTGGCCTTTAGTATCTTTTCTGCCTGGACCACACCTGTAATTAAAGCACCCTTGTTTATGCTTTTCATGACCTCTCTGGTCAGGGCTGTTGTAAACTGGTGCATACCAGTCTGGGCCTATGTATATGCTTTTTGGTTAACAAATGCCTGATCTCGCACATCTAATTCCTTCCGTAAATATATGTGTATAATTATTGTAATTTAATCATAATTATAATGTGTTTAATAAATAATGTTTATTTTGAAGTTAAAATTGGTGAAGTTAATTGTGTAGTATAATTAATAATTTTATTTAAGAACTCGGACAAAGGAATTAATGGTGTGTTTTTTCGGCATAAGTGTATATGTTTAATAACCAATGTTATTTAATATTACTTTTAAATGTGCACCACAGAAAGTAAATGAAAACATGAGTCTATCAGTATAAATACAATATTAGCTTAATACTGGATTTTTTTAAATTATTTATGAGAAAGGCTTTTACATCTAAGTTTCAGAGCCTGGTGATGGTAATGGTGTTTTTGAAAATAGTTTATAATTGAAATATTTTATACATTTATCAATATAATAAAACGAACAAAATCTATAAATATTTCAAATATTATAATAATTTTAAACATATTAGCCCCGCCCAACATCCAGGAAATATGTTTGTTTTAAAGATAAACAATATGACCAGTCTTGATATAAATCAAATGCTTTCCATCAGCTTCAACTTAATTTCAGCAAAGATTCAATTGCACTTATACAATACTTCTGGATAATAAAGTGATTCTGAAGTGTTCCAGTGATATAAATGAAAAGGTTGAAACAAACAAAACGCAAGAGAAAAAGGATATAATTTCTAATGCGCTATTGAATTACCTAAAAGCAGAGAGAAACTTGATGGTGGAATTCGGTGGCCAACTGAAACATTTGGCTGTTTTCCAGAAAGAGATAATCATTCTCCCTAATAACAGAACAGATGCATTGTTGCTACAACGGAATCAAAAGTTATAACGAAATGCAATTTAAATAACTTTTGTAATATGTAATTATAACCAACGTGGAATTTCAGGGCAGCTTGGAAATGATGGCCTTTTCAGACCAAAATTTATTTTCTCTAAAATGCTTACCCTAGTCCTATTTCATTTTGAGGTGAAACATGTGAAGGCACATATCATCACATTCATCAAGTGTGGTTATAAAGAGTAGTGTTTAGCTCAAATAGTTAAGTTTAATCATTGAGATAATTTTCCAAATCCTTCTACTGTAATTTTTTTTCTTTCTAAGTGTTCCTTTTATTTTTTTCAACTTTTCGTTCGAAAAATAATTTCTACCTAAGAGGCGTAATACATCTAATTATTGATAAGCGCATTTTTGCCACTGATGGCGCTGGTCTTTTATCTTGAAAAGAAGGCTATTTTTTGTTTTTCAAATACCGGCAGATTCTTTAAATGAGTTATGTATGCTATCCTACCCTGACCCCAGTTCTTCTGTCTTGTGGCCATCGGAAATTCATTCCCTCCACAAAATTAAAATAAATTCATTTTGGCGTACTCCCCCTGTTCACCACTGGAACGCCGCAAAGAGGCCTGGCCTCTCTTCAGTGCAAGAGTTCAAGATCCCTCCAAACGGCCACGGCACGACTTAGAAGCGGACACCTTCGTAGTATTAAATTCGTAGAGGGGGAGAAATCTTTTTCTGCTTATCCCTGTTCGCTTTCTGCTTCTCCTGCTCACCTACTAGAATGTATGGGCGTCTCCTTGAGATAGCTGTCGGTTGAGCAGGAATTTGTCTGTGATTCTCTTTTGCGGCAGGTTTTTTTGAACTTGGTGTAGGCTTTTCTACACCAAGGGGATTGAAAACAACACAACATGTATGCTATTACTAATTTTCATTGTAGACCTTATATCCACTGAACTACTGACACGGTTATTACAATCATGTGGAATCTATATTCTCTTTCTTTAAATTTCAGATCAAAGTGTAATTCTCAACAGTAAATCCGCCTTATTCTTTTGTTTCATTTACAGAATAACATCTTGCTCATCGTAATTGTCTGCGAATTAAACTCTCTCATATAAATCGAAGATAAACTTCTTACGACGGTATTGTTCAGAACTTAACTGTTTCACTGCATATCACGCAGGATTACGTTGTCGTAGTGTCCATTGAAAAAATAAATCTTATCATAGCAAAGAATCAAGCCACTAATCTCCGACCGGTCAAACGAGGCTATAATCATTGATCTACAAAGTCTATTAATTAGCTTTTCTTCTAGATTTGAATTTGAAATCTAAAATACTAGATATAAATAAAATAAAATAAAATTTTTGTTAATATTTTTAATGAATCTTCCTCTAACGACATCGTCCACAATGTATTTTCAAAGAAATGAAACACAAATTGACAAACACGTATTGTTATAGTCATTACCGTTACCCGTCATAAGCTATGAATTTTTAAAGCATAGAAAAACAAGAAATGATAGGAAAATGATCATTTTTATTTTGAAAAATCATCTATTCATCATTTACCGAGTCTTTCCCCATAATACTGATCAATTGAACAAACGATTCTAAAACTAACGGTTAAGTTACTTTTGCGTTGTAATAAAGTTATACTTTAGCAGAAAATGAAGTTCAATTCATAGTTATGCTGTCTATGATTCATTGCAATTGTGTTTTGTGTTTATTTAAATTTATAACTCTGTTGTGAAAATTACAAATAAATCGTATGATGTTTCATAAATAAATGAGAAGCTGTGCTAATACGTTCAAAAAGTAGGTTTTATTATTATTTTTTTTTAACGGCAATTTTTCTGTCATTGAGCTGTACTTTTTTTCTAATGCTACATTTGTTCCAAAACACTTGAAAAAAATGCTATATCTACATTAACTCTTACTTGGATTTAGAAAATTAATTTATTTTTTACTTTAAACCAAGTACTACTTACCTGATGTAAAACCCTCCTGTAAAATATTTCGTACTGCATTATACCAGCATAAATAAATGATATTTTTATCGTGAAAATTTTAACAATGTTGAAAGGCGCTTTAAACAATACGAATTTTTATTGGCTAAGATAATGATTATCAAAAGCGTGCTTCCAGTTAAAGGTCTGATATTTTTGAAATGTCGTCCATATAATATTGGACTTTATTACAATTATTTTTAGCGCCAGTCGTCCACTAGCTTCTCTAAATCCTCGAATAACCCGGACGGTATGGTTAAAACAAAAGTAATTTTAGTCATTCTGGTTTCATCGTATAGGGAAGACAGTAAACATTTCTAAAATGGATTCTTGATTTGTAATACGGAGTAATTTAGGTATCCTTGTAAAGAAAAGATGCACAGACAGAATGAGTAGTTTAACTAAATATAATTGCATTCGGAAAGCTAAAATTGAAATTAAATTTTGCCTTGAAAAGTAATATTTCAGTCGTGTGATTAAAGTGCTGGAATATATCTAGACGAAAGAATCTGTTAAGAAAATTTTGAAATTAGAAACTATATAATTATTCCGACAAGAAAAGCTTTTAATATAAGGGTAGCATAGCCATAATCTTAAGTAGTTGGATAATTAAAGAATTATTTATGAAAAAGAATAAATGCCAGAAAATACCTACCTACAGGAACAAAGGTTTTCAAGTAATTTTATTGTATAAACATTATTTTCAAGCATTGCGATTTAACTAATGATTTCAGAGTTTATGAAGGAAGAATCGTTTGCAGCAAAAGTTTATAAGCATTATGTACTTCAGAAACTTTCTAAAATGGCTCCAAGAATAAACAAGAACTATTATTTATTTGTGAAAAAACTTGACTTAAAGAAATTTTCATTTTAAAAATGTGTCTCAAGTTTGAATAAGTCAAAAAAAAAAAAAACTCCCAGCGAAAAGTCTGAATGATGATGATTTGTACAATTTTGGATAAATTTAGAAGGAAATAACCAATTCTTAGAACGATCTTTAAATAAAAAATTAGAACTAAGTCATTTGTTGGTTGCGTGTTTATTTTGAACAAAACGTCGAAGTCAAGCTTGTATAAAAATCATACTATAGTAAACCGATTTAAATGAGTAATATTATTTTTGCAACTAGTATACATTTCAACAGGATGTGTTTCTTTTTGATTACTTTATTTTGTTTATTATTGACTGATATTCCTAAATCATATAACTGTTAAAGCACTGTAATTGCACATGAATGCACTTGAACTCTAACATTTTATTACAAGCTGATGAATTGAACCTACACTAATTATATCCTTTTTAAATTTCGATAATGTGCTTGAATTATGCGTACAAGAAAATATTTTATATTACATCATTTTTTGGCATACATGTCAACGTTTCAAATTCTCACCAATCGACGTTGAAACGTGTTTTGAAAAGACTTCATTTAGCTCTAATAGTTCTAGTTGTTTTTTCCCAAGGCGCTCTCTCATTGTTTTATACTTATGTGATACAAAGCGATGAAGGAAAATATCGGCAGGTTGTTGGCATTTTTACACTCTCCAGAATAGCTATAATGCTTACATTATGCTTTCAAAGAAGAAAATTGCTCGAAATAGCAAAGAAGGTAACACTATTTTGTAATGACATACACCAAGCGGCAAATGTTAATGTTTCATACGTTACATATAAGGATGAAGTAACCCTCTGTAAATGTATTATAATAGCCTATTGTTGTATGTGTCTATCATCTGTATCCTTTATTGTGGGAGATTCGGAATTAACTACGTTTGCAACAAAAGTAACATCGACCAATACTTTTCAGAACGAAACTAGGAGGTTTTCATATGAGCCATTTCTAGTGGCTGCTAATCTTTTCGCATGCTATATTTCCTGGAACAGCGCTCCCAGTTTGTTTATCATGTTCTATTTTGTAACCTGCTTGTCACTCGCAAAGTCCATTAAGTCTTTTGCCAAGAGGATTGAAACCTCAGATGGCAATGAGTTTTGCCACTTACATGAAATTGCAAACCGTGTAGAGGATATTGTCACATACGTTGACCGTAATCTTTCTATAATGGTGTTTATAATACTCATACTGGTGTTCGGAATTGCAATTTCAACTGCTGCCAACATTCTCATTTCAAAGAGGGCTGCCATTGTAAATATCGGCTACGCACTGGTTTTTTGCTACTATTTAGGCACCTATCTCGTTATGTTGATTTCTGCGTCAAAGGTATACGAAGCGGGAATCGCAGTTAAAGAATCAAGTCTGAATCTTCCCATAAAAGTGCGCTATGAAAAGAAAAGATTTGTGTTTATCGTGCGTCTCCAATCTCTACCATTTGGAATGACTTTGCTTGGGGAGACAACAATCACAAGAGGCTTCATTCTCACTAGTTTTAGTGCTCTTTTCTCGTATTTCACAATGTTGCTCAGCTTTTAAGTACGTAAATGCATTGCTTTTGAATTTTAAATGCTTGATATGTTTCGTAAGAATCTCTTAATAATGAATATATTTTAAATGTTCCATTGCGATTTCATGGTATCTTTCTTTTATCTTAATTTAGCGAAATGTCATTCGGACAATGCAAATTTGCAATTACTGACAAGAAAATACTATTTGAATTGCAATGCTGTATATGACAATAATAAAAATAAAGTTCTTTGTCACAAAATCCAATGTAAAGATCTGATATCGTGTTTTATTGTTTATTTATAGTCTTATGAATTATTTGTACATTTTAAGTTGAGAAAGCTTAAATTAAGCTACAAATCCCTGATTTTGTGACACAGATATTGACAAGAACATTGGCTTATCAAAATATGGTGATGTATGAACCTTATTCTTATTGAACTGCTTTCCTTATCAATACCCTATCTTTAAGTTTTCAGAAAGGAATGTGTCTGCGGAAATCGATGTCAGTGAAAAAGTTTGTTGTTCGATCATATAAAGCAATGTTATGTGGAAACATCATTATTGGATTTTTGTTTATGTGTATCACTTTAAAATTAATCCTTGATAAATTATTTTATTATAACGGACGGCAATAGCTTTATGAGATCTCAAAATGAATCACAAATTGGAGACTGTAGCGTATGTAGACACCGTTGAAAGACAACTTCAAAGGACGTGTCAGAGATAATATTTTGGACAAATTAAGAACCTCTAGCTTATTTACAATCATTTCCATTTATAATAAAGGACGGACTTCTATATTGTTTGATGGTTCCAAAATTTGGTTAGTCGAAAACCCAGACCACTCAACTCACCCTGAGATATGAGCAGCAGTTTGAGTGGTCGGAAAATTAGGTTAGTGTAATTTAAGTTCTCGCAGTATTGGGCAATGCCGAAATTTTAAGCAGCGCTTTCGAAATACGAATCGTAGAATGGAACACCCTATATTGACCAACATGGCATGAAACATTCAATTGATTAACAAACTAAATCCTTAACTTTTTGGATAGTATGTTTTAACCTTTTAAAGCTGTGAAATATATATAATGTGTCTGTACGTTCATACCAGTCAAAGAATTCAACATCATGTTTATTGTGCGAGAAGTTGAAAGGTCCATGCACAGGTGTTTTTAAATAAAGCATTATTGGCCATTAAATTATTTAAATCAGCATTTCAAAACTAAACATTAAAATATCAAACATAATAAAAGAATTAGCATAAATATTAAGTTTACTAAACATTAAAATATATAAGATATTTCATTTTTGAGACCAATAAAAGACGTGTAAAAAAGTATTAACAAAGGATTAAAAATTCAATGCACATTGTGTGGTTGAATTGATGTGAACAAAGGGTAATATTGTGAGGGCCATTAAACAGCAGTATGCATATTATGCAATACTCTGTTGATTCAAGAAAGTTATTAAGACATATTGTGCAAATCTTGTTCATTTCTAATTGGTACGAACATTTCATATCTGGCAACTCATCTCAAGTAGCAAAATATTTGCACATGAATTTCCCTGTATAACGCAATTAATTTTCTTCATTCATGATGAAAAGTTGATGTATAATATGCACGGAACAATGTTTTTAAAGTTGAATCGCATATTTGACGCATTTCAGGATGACAACTTGTAAAACTATTTTGAAGTACCTAATTAACTTATATTTCTGGCAACTCTAAATTGACAATTATCAATATTGATAGCATCTGCAGAGTCCATATATTAAAATATTTTAATAATTAAGTCATCAATTTGGTATCTTTTCCGATAATTTAATGTAATTTTTGCCACTTTGACTATATTTTCGTCAATATGGAACGACATATCGCAAATATGGCGATGTTTCGCTAAATGAGTCGCTAAATTTATTGCCAAGATTTACGCACAGACTAAAAGAAGAGCTTCTCTTATATATTGATGACTATTAGGGATTTATTGATAGTAGAATTACAAAACTATTATATAAGTATCTTCCCTCGTGAATGGAGCGCACTAGATCTTTATGAATGCTGTTTACAAATTTGTTGCATACTACTGTTTGAAAATTGAACACATTTCACAATACTTAATACTTTTTTCTAATTTTATGTAATATTTTTAATAAATTTATTAGAAAAACGTGCAATATTTTGAGAACTGTTTATGTTAGCTTTCAAAAAGTTTGTATCATACCTTTTCTAATGAAAAATTACATAACAAATTATAATTAGAGAATGCTCTGATTTTTTAAAGATTTTTTTCAAATATTCATCGAAATATTTGAGGCTTTCTGAATATTCGATTGCGTTGAAAATCAATAGGCTTCCAGTATTCACCAACTGTAATATTTGTACCAAATTTCGTTCGATACGCTCCATTCGCTCGTGACGTATCGCTTCTACAGGCTCACGAGCACACACACACATATAACCTGAAAAACGTTCAATTCGAGTTCAGGGATGCTTGAAACGCGCTCTTCCGTTGAAAAATCGAATTCGAATTTTTGACCCTGTCACAACATTTTCCCCATGCATTATTTAATGTTTATAGGAAAAGTAATAAAATAAAAATTTCTACACGAAAATACGACCAAGATTTAATACTTTACGGAAAGCTAACATGAGTACATAGTAGAAGCTATAAGTGTCTTTTGATGGGACGGGATGGCGCAGTGATTAAGGCACGGAGATCGCACAAGAAAGACCTGAATGCGATTCCCAGCTCTGCTCAAACTATCCATGTGTTTACACGAAATACTGACACGTTAAATCTGTGGATACGAAAGTCTTTCCGATAGGTTGATGGCGGCGTAGGAGGGTACGGTTCCTCTGGATGTGTCTCCCATTAGACTCCGGTCTAAATTGGTTGGTATTGTTACGGCCGTCCAAACAGGTACCTCCCCCTTCGGGTATCTGGAACGAAAGAAAGAAGGTGCCTTTTGATGCGAATGGCATCTATGGTTGGGGCATTTCTGACTGATACCGGAGCATTGCGAAAAATATAAACACATTGGAAGCTTAACTCGCCAAACCTAAAATATAAAAAGATGAACAATTTAAATTTTAGTTGTTGAAAATATGGTCCAATTTTTAAATATATAAAAATCATTTCAATATTTTGATATTTAGACTTCTTTTTTTCGAAAAAATTAAACAGTTTTTGTATGGGCAAGGTTTTGGTTCACTTTGCTTTTTTCACTCATAATATCTTCTTTAAAATATATAAATAAATAGTGAGCGACAAAATTGTGTTGGAGGAAATCCAGTTTCTAGATCATTAGTTTGTTTCTACAAAGCTCGAGAGAAGATCTTTGAAAATGCATTTTATTGCCAAATGAAATGAAAATGTATTAATAATACAAGCTGGATATAATATAACAAAAATGTCCATGAGCTTTTCTGCAATTACACTCAATGCATCATAAGATAGAAATAAGAAAATAGATTTTAGCTGAAGTCATGTGCTGCCTACATCAGATTTTTGTTTCTCTACATATAAATTACATTACTCCTGTACATTCTACAGAACAGCCGTCTATATTTGAAGTCATCTATATTTGAAGCGGATCCTATGACTTTCATCCTATTGCTGACAATTAGTATAAAATTTCTCTGTAATTATCATTTTTAATAATCTCAAAAATGACATTTTAATTATTTACCGAAAACTTCAAATGCCCTTGCAAACTACCATTCTATTAAATATAAAAAATTTAATTAATCCGGTATCAATTTGGAGTATTATTCTTACGCAAATTTTCTTTCTAGAAGGACCATAAATAACAGGTCGTTTTATTCTACTGTCAGAGCTTCTATAATTTAGAATCAAATTACACGAGATGCACAAATAACAGTGAATTAATTTTCTAATGCGTACAAAAATAAGTTTATGTGATTTCTAATATATCAATTTTAATATCCATGTTTTGTGGGAGTAGAATTTTTCCGCAAGCGACGTCTAATTTAATTGGATGAGTTTTGTAGCGAGAGCTTCTGATACAGTATAATTTGATACTTCTTAATGCAAAAGATATTTATTTTTAGTAGATATAATTTTAATAAAGGGAAATTAGTCTCTATTAGTTTAAGGGGACGGTGGATGTTGAAATAAGCAAAAATCGACTAAAAAAAGTTTTAATATATAATATTATTTTACACATTTAACATTTGCTTACGGGTGGGACAGAGTCCATCCCAAACAAAGAACATCCCAAAAAGACAGGTATTTGACATACCCTATCCCAAACAGTTCGATCCCCTTTGCAGGCATTGGCGTCCATGGAAATCGCTGACAGAAACATTGCACCTGCTGCAGCAGGTGCAATGTCTCTGTCAGCGATTTCCATGGACGCCAATGCCTGCTAAGGCGGTCGAACTGTTTGACATAGGGCATGTCAAATACCTGTCTTTTAAGCAAGTGCAATGTTTCTGTCAGCGATTTCCATGGACGCCAATGCTTGCAAAGGGGATCGAACTGTTTGGGTTAGGGTATGTCAAATACCTCTCTTTTTGGGAGGTCCTTCGTTTGGCAAGGACGCTGTCCCACCCGTAAGCAAAAGGTTGAATGCATTTTTTTCCTAACGGAATTTTCAAAGGTTTTACATTTTTAAAATGCTCGATGCGTCTTAATTTTTGTCTGAGATGCATGGAATTTGGCAAGAAGATGCCTCTCATACTTTTTAATGAAACTAGGAATGCATTTTATAATTGAACATTATTAAGGTAATTAAAAATGAATAAGAACCTAATTAAAGGATGAAAATTAAGTTTTAATGCAGAAAAATATTTTTAAAAAATTAACTTTCAAAAGGATTTAAAAATAAATACCCAAATTTGTTCATAATGTGTTTTTGAGTGATTACAATGTAAAATTAATCAAAAATGTGAACAAATGGCAGGCAAGGAGCATTTTAAAATTTTCGTTAAAAAAATTAAATTAATAAAAATATAAAATTATAACAAAATTAAAAAAATAATTAATGGTATTGTATATAGTAATGTTAAGAGGAATATTTATACAAATTTTCACGTTTCTAAGTCAGTAAATAAATAAAAAAAATTTCAACGTCCACCGTCCCCTTAAGTAATTTTAAGATCAAAATCTACCGTTAGTTATTATTTAGATTTTTGTATATTTATGGCAAGTTAAAAGAAAGTGGAAGAAGTTTTGGTAATGACTTAATAAAATCAAATTATCTGGTGTAGCTCTACTAGGCTTTCTTATACATTTACTAAGGGGCTACTGCCCCTTGCTTGTTATCGCTCGCCAACCTCCGATTTTCGATAACTTGGTCGAAAATCGGATGTCATGACATCGATTTTCAAAATCTGATTTTGAGAAAGCATCGTTTAAAGATTTGAGGACATAGTTCTGTGAGATTGTAGTTACTTGTGTCAGTACAATCGCTGTATTTCAGCTATTTTCAAGTATTTCTTCATCAAATTTGAACATTTTTTTTAAAAATACCGTACTTTTAGAAGAAAAATATCAACCTACCTGTTTAGGTATATGTTCTTCCTTGAATGTTTCGGTTATATGAGAGAAATGTATTTCTAGTATATAGAACTAAAATGAATGAAAATTATTGTGTTCTATTCTAAGTAAATTTGGAATCAAAAATTTATCATTAGTTATTATTTTTATTTAGGGGATCTTAGTTATAAACAACTAAAAAGTCTAAACTAATTACGTACATATCATAAATTCTATATGTTGAAATATATTTTTATTTTAGTGATAGCAATGACAATTATAAAAGTTGAAAAAAAATATTTAAAAAATAAATGAAAATAAAAAATTATTTCAACAGAAAAGAATAATATACCTAAAATCCGTAATTATGTTACCTCGCAACGTGCAAATAATAAAACCTTTCAGTGGGTAAGTAAACATAGAAAGCGAAGCCAACGAGGGGAAAGAAACAGACGAAAGTATGCCATAATGATATGGCTATTTGTTCTCAGCAAAATCAAAGTGAAAATTCCATTCTTTATGCTGTAACCTTGGCAGACACACAGGTAAAAAAACGAGTAACTGCAGGATGTTTCCTATTCTAAGTATCATAATATCGATTGCCTAAATATATATATGTCATAAATTATAACTCAAAATGCCAGTGCTTTTTTTCCAAGCATTCCTGAAATTTTCTAGAAATGCAGAAGTTTAAGTAGAGGATGTGTATTATAAGAATCACGTTCCCAATCCGGTGCAGTGTGGCCTGAGGGTATTGGTTATTATAGTTTATTAAAAACTAGAACGCATAATCTTGAATTTTCCGGATCCTAAGAATGTGCCCTGGACTTATATAATGCAAAGGTAAAAGTAAGGAAATGAAACTTCATATTAAGAACGACAATATCGTTTGAGACAATAATTCAGGAGGCAATGGAATGATCTGAGTAGTGCTGCATTGTATGCAATTCTATGGCGAAAGGCCTAACATATTTATTAAAACTGTCAATTTCATAATTTTTTCATAATTTTTTCACTGTGAAAGAAGTAAATTCGTTGCATTATAGTATAAGGAAAGTCATATGCTGTCCACATAATATTTTTTTTCATATTTGCAATCAGCGCAATTAAAATATGTGATATAATTTTGTGAAATTTAAAAACATAGTGACTTTTTGATGTGAATAATGTACGCATGAATAAAAAGTTTTAAAGAATAAAACGAAATAAATATGTTTAGGGAGTTTGAAATATTTATTTTACTAAAGGAAAGGATGACTTTACATTAAGATATAAAATTGCTAAAAAAACACTTTTTATTGGCTAAGTTTTTATTACGTAGTAGAAAGTAATGTCCGTAATTTTATTCTTTTAATTTAAGATCGAGGTTTTTTCCTCTTATAACGATTCTGTAGATGGTGTAAGTCGCTTTGTGGATAAATCTCTTTACACACAAATGTCTTTCAGCGAACGTCATTTGGCATTTTTTGTGATTCTATTTTTTGCCATTTTATTTTATTTTTGCACTCGACAGATACTGTTTTTTGTATATATACACGTTTTCATGTGAATTCGATTCAATTAATCAAAATAAATAAAAAGTTATTTTGCATCTGCGATTGTTTGTTCTTTTAATGTATTGAGAGGAATTAAATTATATATATATATATATATATATATATATATATATATATATATGTACAGAGAGTCCCAAAATCATTGACCTCGGCATTTATTCCATAAATATTGATGTTAGATATATATAATAAATCACAAAGTTGCGTAAAAAGGTACAGAATTTTATGAAATCGATAAATTCAAAATTTCAGCATTTTATCATAATAAGTTCCGGATATATGTTTAAAAAAAATGGTGAGAGTTTAATCGCAAATTAAAATGTAAATTAATACTAATGGCGGCAACACGTCATAACTTCAAAACGATTTATATAATAAATGAATGACAAATCATTAGATTTTAAACGTCATTTTATTAAAACATTCATCAGACGTACATATAATTTAAAAGCCAGAGCGCTTTCGGGTATCATCATACCCTTCCTCAGTGGCGTTAAATAAAAAAAAATCATGCCAACATGTTTAAATACTATCCACTACTGGCAAGTTGAATTTGCATATTACAAAATTGGCATCATTACTAAAATTGTTTAATACATCCACACAAAATCATCAGAAACAGATTTAAATATTACAAAATTATAAATACAAGAAAGACAAAAAAGTCTTAACCCAGTTTAAGCACAAACATTCACAAGTAAAGAATTTTGAATACTTTATATTTTAGAGGTAACTTTGTAAAGGTTTGACTCGCATGGAATCGAGAACGAGTCGCCAGGCGTAACTTAAAACATGGACAGAGTCAAAATTACAGATATAGGTGCGATATAGATAAATAAAGATTGCAGGAACTCGAGAACTAAGTTATGCCTTTTTTAACCCATAAACTTATTCTTTGGTAATGTTACGTTGATGATGTTTTCATTATTTGGGATTTGATATTTTTAAAGATCTTAATCTTTTGGATATTGTTCATCAATTTTACCTCCGTATCAAATTTACTATCGAGCATGGGTTCGACTGTTTTTTGCCGTTTTTGAACGTTCTTATTTCTCGTAATTCCTATGGTTTTCAGTCTTCTGTTTTTTGTAAATCCATTCTCACTAACACTTGCATCCCTGCTAATTCTTTTCACCCCACCTCGTATTGGGTGACCACCTGGTAACACCGCATGCTGTTGGCACATTTCGGGCGCGATAGCCCGGTGGTTTGCGAGCTGGATTTACACGCTGCTACAACTGCACCGTGTTCATGCGGAGTACGATCACGTTAAACATGTGGGTCCCTAAGTCCTTCCGAGAGGTTGGTGGTAGGAGGAGGGTACGGTCCCTGTTGATGCCTTCCCCACTGGGTTCCGGTCTAAATTGGGTGGCACTTCTCGACCGTCCAAAAAGGTTACCTTACACCTTTCTGGTAGGTCGGACGGTCTGGGTCTCAACAACAACCCCACCTCGTATAAAAAGCCTCCTTTAATGCGTATTTTAACCGCCCTTTTAATGTTTGTTCTACTATTTCGTCTTTAAGCAGTGCAATTGATTTCATCTTTAAACTTGGTCAGGAGGCCGGTTGCTGTTTTGAGTTTGTTTATCAAATCTTTTAAAAAATTCGCTGTAATTTTATTTAATCCAATTCTAACCTCATTCCCATTAATGATCGTTTGCCGTTTAAAGCTAGTTTTCCGTACCACTCAAACATTTTTCGTCCCCTTATCAAATTTTGCACTGAGTTTAATTTTAGACCCCGCACTCGACGGTAACCACTAAGTTTAATCGTATTCGAACTGATAAATTTAGGGATAAAGATCACTTTTAAAGCCATGCTAGGGTATATGTAGTACCACTTCTTTCTCCAGATATTGTTTATAAGTTTTATAATGCCAATTAGCGATTAATGATAACTTTTAACCCCTTTAAAATTCTTTTCATTTGATCAGCCGTAATAACCCCGGTCTATTTTACTTTATGAATCCCTCTTTATCTATATCGCGCCGCTATCTGTAATTTTGACTCTGTCCATGTTTTAAGTTACAACTGGCGGCTCGCTCTCAATTTCACGAGAGTCAAACCTTTACAAAGTTACCTCTAAAATATAAAGTATTCAAAATTCTTTAGTTGTGTATATTTGTGCTTAAACTGAATTATGACTTTTTTGTCTTTCTTGTATTAATGATTTTGTAATTTTTAAATCTGTTTCTGGTGATTTTGCGTAGATGTATTAAACGAGTTTAGTAGTGATGTTAGTTTAGAGTGAGTTTAGTAGTAATTTTGTGTAATATGCAAATTCAACTTGCAGGTAGTGGATAGTATTAAAGCATGTTGGCATGATTTTTTATTTAACGCCACTGAGGAAGTGTATGATGATACCCGAAAGCGCTCTGGCTGTTAAATTGTATGTACGTCTGTTGGATGTTTTAATAAGATGACGTTTAAAATCTAATGATTTTTCGTTTATATATATATATATATATAAATGTAAATGTTTACGGCAAGAGTGCAAATGACGCAACGCAGAAATACATCATAGGCAAATGATATCTGCCTCTTATCTTTAATAGATCTTTGGCATGGATGGAAACATTTTGAACAAGCTTTGTAATCTTTCTGTAAAGTTATTATTTCTACACAGTATAGTGTAGATACTTTTGTTCCAGTAAATAGCAAAATTATTATTTATTTATTTAATTATTGTTTTCTTTCGTAATTTGTGTATGACCCCTGAAACACGATCTACCGACATGATTTTTCCCCTCTGAAAACCCATGCCGATGCATCGAAAAGTGGTTTAAGTCAGCATTTTTGTCTTTTCATATCTCTGGGACTTTTTATGATAAAATGCTGAAATTTTGTACATCACTTTGTTAGTATATGGGACACATTTTACTCATGGGGAAATGTTTTTGTACGGGGGTTGTATAGAAATTTAAATTTTGTATATCTTAAAATTTAATTCCCTTGAAAATTTTTATCGATTTCATAAAATTTTGTGCCTTTCTCTGAGATATAGAAATTTCCAGAAGTTTAAAAGGAATATATTTAAAAGGACCTATAAAACGACTCATCCCTCCATTGCAGGGGAGTTAAAGGATGGACGTGCACGAGCTACATTGGAAAGTGATTTTTGTCAATGTTTTAAGAGTGGTAGCGGCTGTTTTGTGAAATTACTTTCATCAACATTTTGTGAATAATATTGCTTTTTCTGTGAAATTAGTAGGGTATTTAAGTGCTGTTTGATTGTATATTGCAAGTATTTACTTTATTTACTTTGTGCTTATGAATAAACGTAAGTTATCCAGCAATTTGGACTCGTTCCTGTATCCTGCGTGTGCATACACGATTATAGAGAATACATTTGTAACAATGTATATATCATCACAGGCGAAAAACCAAAAGCAGAACAATCTTCATACCATGCCAAATGCCAGAGTCTTCATATTCTAGTATTTTTTTTCAATTAGTAAGCAATTCAATTTTTAACCATTTTAAAGTGGAGTATAAACATTGATACATTCGCTTCCAGTCCCGATTTGCGACCCCGGTCGACCCACTGCATATGCGCGAGAAAGGGTTATCTTTAACCATTCCTTCTTCTGTAGGATATTTATCCGAACCAAATATCCAAATTATAAAAAAAAGTCGATGATATTTTGGACCAGCTATCGTAGGACATAATATGTCAGTAAAAAGAGCATAGCATGTGCAATTTTTATCCGATTGCATTTTGCTACGAACTGTCTTCTAAATCATTAATTTACGACATATATCTAAATGCAAAAAAAAAATCGGTTCGGTTTTAGAGCAATTATCGAGGGACAGATTATGAAGAGAAAATGATAGAGAGATAAACAGAACACGGCAAATCGTGTTTAGTAATGAAAAGTAAAATTGAACATGCCGTGGCCTTTCTTGAAGTCAACAGTAAGAAGCTTACTCACTTCGTTTCAACACTTCAATTATGATAATACTATAAACGATGTTCTAGGAAAGTCATAGGAAGACTTTTATTTCCAAAACCTTTATTTGTAGATGTGAGACCAGGAGACATTTATGCAGTTTTGAGATTTATATATATTCAACGAAACAAAGCTCAGAATCGTAGGCTCCATTTTATGACAGTCTTGGCCCGGAGATCATGATCCCAATAAATTCAGCTCATATAAATCGCAGGTGTGGTTAGGGCAAAGAAATATCTTTGGGGGAGAGACTTAAGCCATGCAACATTGGATAATAAGGTGGCCAATGAAGAAGTGTTGAACGTTGAAGACCCAGACCGTCCGACTCGTCTGAAGACTTGAGCAGCTATTTGGGCGGCCGGAATGAAGAAGTGTTGCTATATTGCACTAAGAAGCAACCAATAGAGATACGGAGGACATATCTGGACCTCAGGCGAAATGATGTGGTAACAAAGGGAGAATTCAAGATATATTCAGTGAAATTCAGAATGACTGTCCAAAGGTTTGTTTCAAGTAATTTGGAGTCCAGAATGTCCAGGGGTGTGTTTTTATAAAAAATGAGAGTCCCGAAGCGAGAGTGAGTAGTCAATAAGAATGATTGTCCAGTAACGTGGATATTCAGGCAATGAATGTTCAAGAGTGCATTTCAGTGGCCATGATAAACAGCAATGAATGTCCCAGAGTGCATTTCAGAGTTCATGACAAACAGAGGTATGTGCCAATTTGCATATTAGATGAAATAATATATGATTTTGGAATAATATTAAAAGCTTGATCTCACACGTGCACTGTTCTCCTCCTTAAGCGTGTATATAAAAGTTAATTTAATTTAATCTTAACAATAATGTGCTAAAAATTATGGTTATTTTAAAAATTAAAATGTGGAATCCAATGTGTAGTGCTGTAATTAAGGATCATATTTTAGGAACTCGTACCAAAAGAAATAATAGATGGTTATTGCGGCCAAGATATGCAATGTACAAATATGCGATGCACGATTACTAATAATTAAGAATGATAATTCAACTGAAAACATCATTTGTTATTTATAAAGGAAATAAACTCCAATGTTCACTATCTTTCGCCACAGTATATATATATATATATATATATATATATAATATATAAAAATCTTTCAAGTAATATTACACTTTACTTCAGTTTTAAATCGACAAACACAAATCCTGAAAATAAGAAATCTCACTATTTATACAAAGTTTCAATTCAAAATTCTCAGATTCCGAGAAAAATTATTCATACACTAACATGTAAAACTACGAAAAGTTTGATTCTTTTACGAGTTAAATTTACCGAGATATAAAACATTGAATTTTATGACTTAAACCTCTTCCCCCGTGCATGCAAATCCATGCTTTTGTGCTAGTGCTGAGGAGCCGTATATAATAATAATAAAATCATAAAACAGGATATTTGTTTTACATTCCATTTATTGGAATATCTTTGCCTGCAATGTCTTCGGATGGGTGCAAGTAGTTAACATGGAATGATTCATAAATTCATGACTTCAAATTTAGAGGAACTTCACATTTTTAAAAATATTTCTGATTAACACGGAAAAAAATATATTGCTGTTTTTATTCCATTTTATAATATTAAAATATAAATGTACAACATTCAAATTCTTCCAAATGCAATCTCCCAGTTATTTAACTTTAACTACTTCAGATTCAATTCTTGATTTCTTTGGTACAGATACCAGAGTTCAAAAATAAAATAGGTTGTGACAACACATTTGTGAAAATTATAAGTGGTAAAAGTCGCGTTAAACATTACAAAATTTAAAACCTAAGACATTTTATTTAGATGTACTGCAATATATGAAATCCCTTAGCTATATCGTGTGCTTTACGCCGATTGAACGTAAAATAATTTGAATTGTGCAGTTAAATATTATATATAGCCCATGCAAAAGAATTTTAAAACTTGCATAAACTAGAGACTGAAGTTGCATCAATGTGCATGGGCATAAATAAAATATTTAAAGTGATTTCTAATGGATGTTACTGTGATATGAACTTGAGATATTGTGAAACACATACATTAGTTGGAAAACCTCAAATATGAATTAAATATATTCAAAATATATTTATTTGTATTCTTTTAAACTAATATTGTCATTAAATGGAAATAAAAGGATGCTTGGGTGAAATACTACATGTCACATATAATCTGCGAATGAAATCACATATAATCTATATTCATCTTGAATGCAATCAAATGCAATTCAAATCCCATGAAATTCAAATGCAAATTCTAAAAGTACTTTTGCTAATAGGTGTGTCATTTAATAGGTTTTGTTAACAGAGGTGCTTGTTTAAATTTGCTGATTATATATATATATATATATATATATATATATATATTAATCACACACTTTTACATAATTGATAGCCTAGTCTTTTATAAGATGAATGGCATTTGTTTTATATATATAAGTGGAAATTTACAAGATATAAGATGCAAATTAAAATAAACCTCCAAAATCCCTTTTTTAGCTGATTCAATTACCTTACTTTATAGACAATTGAATTTTAGTAACTGAGATCTTTATTTCAAAAAGACAAATTAACTTGTCTTTTTGAAATAAAAATAAAAATCTGTTGTGGGCAACACATGACTTTCCTTATATAGTGCAATGAATTTACTACTTTTACAGTTAAAAAAATGTTATTCTTATAGTAGATACTTATATTCTTTCCAAGATATTGAATTTTCTTCAATTAGTTGTCATTTTGATTGATTTAGCGTCATTTTTATCCATTTGGCGAGATTTTTGTTAATTTGACAACAATTAAAAAAGTCGCCAAGTTGGCGACATTTCGACAAATTCGTCGCCAAAATTTCGCCAAGCGTTATGGACGAAGAAATAAGTTATTCTTACAGCAGATAAATAACTATTGGCGTTCAAATACAAAAGTATTACTCAAAGTATCTTTTTTCATGAATGGAACGAGAATGATCTCACCAAAGTTATCGCATGGCGTTACACATGAAAAGTGAACATGCTTCTCAATAGGAATTTTTTTTTTTATTTTATGACTTTTTGATAATATTTTTGAAAAATGTGCAATATCTCGAGAACGGTTCATTTTAGCGTTCTAAAATTTATGTTAATCGTTTTCTAATGAAAAATTATATAAGAAATGTCTATTTGCGTAACTTTATTAGCGGTTTTGATTTTTTGACGAACTTTTCAAAATTTCCCTCCAAAATTTAGCGGAGTTCTGAACATTCGATTGCGTATAAAAACAATAAGCTTCCAGTGTTTACGGATTGTGATTTTTGTACCAAATTTCGTTCGAATCGGTCCATTCATTCGTCAGTTATCGTCTCCAAGGACTCACTGACACACACACACACACACACACACACACACACACACACAGACATCACTTCAAAAATGTTTGATTCGTGATCAGGGATGCTTGAAACGTGCTCTCCCGTCGAAAACTCGAATTCGAATTTTCGACCCCATCACATTACTTTCCTTATACATTATGTATATAAGGAAAGTAATTAGGAACCAATCAGAAATGTTTCTGTAAACCAAATCAAAAAATCTGATGTGGCCAACACATGACTTTCCTTATATAATGTAATGAATTTCCTACTTTTGCAGTAAAAAATAGGTTTTTCTTATCGTAGATACTATATATTCTTTCCAAGGTATTGAATTTTCGACAATTAATCGTCATTTTCATTGATTTAGCTTCATTTTTATCCATTGGGTGAGATTTTCGTCAATTTGGCAACATTTCAAAAAGTCGCCAAGTTGGCGACATTCCGCCAAATTCGTCGCCAAAATCTCGCCAAGCGTTATGGAAGAAGAGATAAGTTATTCTTACAGCAGATAAATGACTATTGACGTTCAAATATAAAAGTATTACTCAAAGTATCTTTTTTCATGAATGGAACGAGCTAGATCCACGAGAATGATGTCACCCTATTTATCGCATCGTATTACATATGAAAAGTGAACAGGTTTCTCAATAGGAGATATTTGTTTTTTATTTTATATGACTTTTTGATAATTTTTTCTAAAAAATGTACAATATCTCGAGAACGGTTCATGTTAGCGTTCTAAAATTTATGTCAATCGTTTTCTAATAAAAAATTACCTAAGAAATGTCTATTTCCGTAACTTTATTAGTGCTTTTGATCTTTTGACGATTTTTTCAAAATTTCATTCGAAAATTTAGGGGATTCTGAACTTTCGATTGCGCATAAAAACAATAGGCTTCCAGTGTTTACGGATTGTGATTTTTGTACCAAATTTCGTTCGAATCGGTTCATTCATTCGTCAGTTATCGTCTCCACAGACTCACTGACACACACACACACACACACACACAGACAGACATCACCTCAATATTTGATTTGTGATCAGGGATGCTTGAAACGTGTTCTCCCGTCGAAAACTCGAATTCGAATTTTCGACCACGTCACAATACTTTCCTTATGCATTATGTATATAAGGAAAGTAAAAATAGGTTTTTTTTCTAGTAGATACTAATATTATTTCCAAGATATTGAATTTTCGACAATTAGTCGTAATTTTCATTGATATAGCGTCATTTTTATCCATTTGGCGAGATTTTCGTTAATTTGGCAACATTTAAAAAAAGTCGCCAAGTTGGCGACATTCCTCCAAATTCGTCGCCAATATCTCGCCAAGCGTTACGCACTAAGAAATAAGTTATTCTTACAGCAGATAAATGACTATTGGCGTTCAAATACAAAAGTATTAGTCAAAGTATATTTTTTCATGAATGGAACGAGCTAGATCCACGAGAATGATATCACTCAATTTATCGCATGGTATTGCATATGAAAAGTGAACATGTTCCTCAATAGGAAATATTTTTTTATTTTATATGATTTTTTGATAATTTTTTTGAAAAATGTACAATATCTCGAGAACGGTTCATGTTAGCGTTCTAAAATTTATGTCAATCGTTTTTTAATGAAAAATTACATAAGAAATGTCTATTTGCGTAACTTTATTAGTGGTTTTGATTTTTTGACGATTTTTTCAAAATTTCATTCGAAAGTTTAGGGTGTTCTGAACATTCGATTGCGTATAAAAACAATTGGCTTCCAGTGTTTACGGATTGTGATTTTTGTACCAAATTTGGCTCGAATCGGACCATTCGTTCGTCAGTTATCGTCTCCACAGACTCACACACACACACACACACACACATACACAGACATCATTTCAAAAATGTTTGATTCGTGGTCAGGGATGCTAGAAACGTGCTTTCCCGTCGAAAACTCGAATTCGAATTTTCGTCCCCGTCACAATACTTTCCTTATACATTATGTATATAAGGAAAGTAATAAGCAAATTAAGAATTGAAGCTTAAGATCTTAGACACAGTTATTTACTTTTAATGTTAACAGAGCAAGCATTTTTATAGTGAAGACAACTTTTGAAATTTTACACAGAAAATAATTTAAGATGACTTACCAGGTTAAAACTTAACAGCATAATCCAGCCAAAGATCTTTCTTTATATTTGTAATTTTCTCATAAGAATACCACTCTTACTGTAGAAAGAACTCTTAACATTCTAAAGATGGTGTTTAGGTAATAAAAGATCAATTAGATCTGCTTCCATTTCTGTTGACCAGGACAGATTATCGGCCAAGTTGTGCGCCATTATAAGAACCCAAGAACACGTGACATGTTGAATCAGCGTACTTCTGGCACTTTGCATTGGTTATTTCGTAAAGCAGTTTTTACGGCATTTGGTATATCAAAGGTTTTTTCTGGTTGAACTTAAAATGCTGTGTCAAAGTTTGCTGCAAGAACTGCTTTATGAAAGATTTTCTGTACGAAATTACTGTCATGTAATAAGGTCATTAGTGGCATAAGATTTATCATGGTCCACAATTTAACACATAATAATTTGTTTAGAAGTTCTAATATGCATTATATGGGGTATTTGCCCGCAAATTAGCATGACTCGCAATTAAATTTTTGTACGACCGCCAATTTCCCAGTAAAATAACTGCTGAAAATTTGAACTGCAATATCTCGGTAAATTTTGCTGGTAAAAGTATTAAAATTTTTTTAGTTTTACATAATAATGAAGGACTTTTTTAGTAATTGAAAACGTTTAGATTGAGGAACAGTATTGACAGTTAGATTTCGCATTTTTTGAGACAAATACTTTTGTTAATTTAATGCTATTATAAGATGAATAGTAACCTTGTTTGAAGTATCTTTGTAAGTTAAAGTATATATCTATAACTGACGTTTCAGAAGATAAAAGTCATTCCATCACTTTCTGCAACACCCTTGTGCACCACCATAATGACGAACGTGGTATTAGAGCGTCCTCTTCAAACGTAGCTTTAGAGTTAAAATAATCTATAGCACGACTTACAGAACGTTTTCATTCCAGCGAAATGCGATTCAAATAAGAAATTTGTTGCCCTAGACTGTATGCATCCCCATCCGCCTCATGCTATAGTTTTGAATCACTTTAAACGTTTGTTCTCACATTTATAAAATAACACAAGTTTGCTAGAAGAATCCAAGTCTGTCAAATGCAAGAGATGGAAATATCGACTGTTTAAAGGGTCTTGTTAAATTCTATATTGAACAAGGAAATTTTCTGTTTCCTACAAGGAAGCTAGATTTCTTCTTCATCCTACAGACAGTTTGGTGCATATTTTTGAAATCAGAGTTTTATTATTTTGAGAAAAAATGTCACCTTTGTGAGCATCTATCTATAACGTTAAATTTTTTTAGGAACAAAGCCAACCTTAATATTTTGTAATACCAAAGATGTTATAGACCTTAAAATACTGCTTAAAAATTCCATCACCAAGATAAAAATACAATTTCTTGCAACTCTGTGAAACATATTTTAAGATCAAAATGACGTTCTTCTTTATGCCTTATATTTTACATAAAGTTTCAAAAGGAAATACATAAAACCTCACTTTTATGTCTCAAAATGCTTTATGCCATTTTCTCAGAAAGCATTTTTCCTAAATACATAAACCATGAATGTACACGCCTTAAAAATATCCTAAATTATTTCCTAACTGAGTATAAAACATTTAGTAAAGTGAAAATTCTAAAGGAGAAGCTTTAATATTTAAACGACTTTTTCCTTTTTGTTGCTTATCCAAGTGAAATGTTTTAACACATATATGTTTCCGAATTAAAAATTTATGTATTTACACATTTTTTTATTTAGAAATTATATTACTACGTGAATATTATGATGCAAATGTGAGTAAAATATTTTCTAATTTTTAATTATTAATATTTATTTACGGTACAGTAATTTTCCATAAAATTAGCTTACTTTCATAATTTGTTTTCACTTAAAAAATATTTGAAAATTTTATGGTGTAAGACTGTTAATTCCATAAAAATCTGACTGTTGATTCTATCACAATACCCTACTTTTAACAACCCAATACGTTCTAAGTAAAGCAAAACTACAGTATAGCAAGATTTATGACTGCGATATAACTTAACACATATTTTTAGCTGATGGGTACAATAATTTCAAAATCTATTCAACTATTTGGAATACACTCACATTGCAGACAACTGTAGGTATGGGTTTCTGATATCAGTTGTTCTATTCAAGCAAGGAAAATAAATGTTAAACAGGTGCACGGATGCTTATTTTTGCAGTGGAGATGTAGACATAATTTTGGGGAAAGCCCCTTACAGTAAGGTTCTGGGACCATGAACGCGTGTCCATTGCAACCTCATGTAGCCTAATCTAAATTACGGTGAAATGGTGTGATTGAATTCGTTATTTTCCTTATAGCTTCACGAAATTGTAGCGTATAGTAAGTGTCTTGTTAGCAGTGCAGATATCGGATATTCCATTTTTTTTAACTTAATTTTTAATTTTAAACATAAATTGAAGCTTCAAACATTTTAAACTGATTGAAAATTCTTATTTAATTTCATAAAATTAAACATTGGATCGCTCAACTGTTAGTTCAATATGCAGTACACCTTCGTACTGGAAATAAAAGGCTTTAGATCAGGCTCAAACATCTCCTATCAACAAGATGAAAGAGCACATAATAAGTGCAAAATCTGTATATGGATATTTTTATCTGCAATAGAGTGTATTCCAGATTCTGGAGAAAGTCTCGTACAGACAGATTTTGTCGCACTATAGTCCAAAATTGCTATTTGCTACACTGAGAGTAATTTTCCACAATTATAAGTTTATTAAAACTATTTGTAATGTACACCAGAGAAAAAATTAAAATACATTATATGTAATATTTAATTTAAGAAAGATATCTAACATTACGGAATTAACATAAATGTTTTAATGAGGAAGATTCATCGAGGTGTTCTTGTGTTGTTGTTGAGACCCAGACCGTCCGACCTACCAGAAAGGTAACTGTTTGGACGGCCGGGAAGGTGTTCTTGTGATGTGGAAACAATAGGTGAATAAAAAAAACCCCTCGAATTTAATTTTACCTGCCAAAGGCGGCAGTCTGATTTTGAGTACCTGACGTTGGACTCTATGCCCTGTTGACTACGTGTGGCTATATTAAGAAGTAGCGGAATCAGTTATCTGAATAGATAAAGTCTTCCAAATTTTTGGGAATGTCCCTTACAGTCGGGTTTTGTGATTATGAACTGGACTTTTTCAGTTTTGTGTAGGCCGATCTAATACCAATCTGTATACCAATTTGATGTCAGCTGATTGGAAAAACTGAAATTGTCAGTTTCCATAAAAGTTCGCAAAATATATGGCCTAAAGCACGTTTCTTGCTGCCATTGCAGGTATTGGCTATCCCATGACCACAAGCACACAATAAACGCGATACCGGTCCAGAGATGCTTTTATCTAGAGTGGGTGTTTCTTGCAATTATCTGAAGTGAGATGGAAGTAATTCAAAGTTTTTATTACAGATTATGTATCAATGATTTATGCATTAAATATCGATAACTTTGAACGTCAACTATTGTATGTTTTGTATTTGAGTGCACCTTTTGATGATAGTGGTGTGCATGAAACTCAAAGGAATTTTTCAGTTGATTTTGGTCCGAAAAAGAGTGATGAAAACTGTGATGACATTCACTACAAGGTCACACAACACATAAAATTAGTATTTTGAATTTAATAATTTTTTTAATGAAGAATTCTTATGTTTTGTAAAGATAAAAACTGCAAAGCATGTATGACATTATTCAATTTTCACTTTCCTTATATACATAATGTATTGTGACGGGGTCGAAAATTCGAATTCGAGTTTTCGACGGGAGAACATGTTTCAAGCTTCCCTGATTACGAATCAAACATTTTTGAAGTGATTCTGTGTGTGTGAATGCGTGTGTGTGTGTGAAAGTGTGTGTGTGTGTGAAAGTGTGTGTGTGTGTGTGTATGTGTGTGTGTGTGTGTGTCAGTGAGACTATGGAGACGATAACTGACGAACGAATGAACCGATTCGAACAAAATTTAGTACAAAAATCACAATTCGTAAATACTTGAAGCCTATTGTTTTTAAAATCAAACGAATGTTCAGAACTCCCGTAAATTTTCGAGTGAAATTTTGAAAAATTCGTCAAAAAATCAGAACCGCTAATAAAGTTACGCAAATAGACATTTCTTATGTAATTTTTCATTAGAAAACGATTAACATAAATTTTAGAATGCTAAAATGAACCGCTCTCAAGACATTGCTCATTTTTCAAAAAAATTATCAAAAAGTCATAAAATAAAAAAAATATATTTCCTGATGAGAAACATGTTCACTTTTCATATGTAATACCATGCGATACATTTGGTGACATTATTGTCGTGGATCTAGCTCGTTCCATTCATGAGAAAAGGTACTTCGAGTAATACTTTTGTATTTGAACGCAAATAGTCATTTATCTGCTATAAGAATAACTTATTATTCCGTCAGTAAACGTTGGCGAGATTTTGGCGACGAATTTGGAGGAATATCGCCAACTTGGCGACTTTTTGAAATGTTGTTAAATTAACGAAAATCTCGACAAATGGATTAAAATGACGATAAATATATGAAAATGACGACTGATTGTCGAAAATTCAATATCTTGGAAAGAATATAAGTATCTATTATAAGAAAAACCTATTTTTTTACTGTAAAAGTAGTAAATTCGTTGCATTAAATAAGGAAAGTCATGTGTTGCCCACATCAGATTTTTTAATATTTACTGTTAAGATTTCTGAAACATAAATAAATATTTATATTTAATACGAGGGTAGATAAAAAAAGGTTACAAGCAGCAGCATTTGAAAAGTAATTATTGTGAGGGGAATATTTCCCCCCAGAGTGGAGACAGATGGCGGTAGTTGTCTTACAACTGTTGTGCGGGTAGGGAGTGTAAGTTCGCAGACGCGTCACAGCGATTGAGATGACAAGACGTTTAGAAAAGTGGTCTCGCTTGGAGGTACGAGTCGTGATTCGTTTCTTATGGTCATAGAATATGGGCATGTTGAGTGATGGTGTAATTCTCCTGCATGACAATGCTAAACCCCATACCGCTTGCCAAACTCAAGAATTGCTGCAAAAGTTCAAGTGGGAAGTCTGGAGACACCCTCCATACAGCCCAGATTTGGCACCCAGTGACTGTTTCCATTTTCCAGAATTGAAGGAACACTTATCTGAAACAAGATTCTCTTCAGACAGTGATGTGAAAACAGCTGCCGAGAACTGACTCAATG
Source organism: Amaurobius ferox (assembly GCA_951213105.1). Taxonomy (NCBI): domain Eukaryota; kingdom Metazoa; phylum Arthropoda; class Arachnida; order Araneae; family Amaurobiidae; genus Amaurobius; species Amaurobius ferox. The sequence goes on from OX578137.1 coordinate 23,088,764, forward strand.
GACAGGGATGTGATTTCTACCAAACCGGGTTAAACAAGTTGGTACTGTCTTCAGATAAATGCCTAAATACATTTGATGATTATGTGAAAAAATGATCGCCAAGTATGCCTCTTAATTTCATTTTGTATGTTTTGTCTATTGTTAATAAATAATTTTTTATTATCTTTGTAACCTTTTTTTGGATCCATCCTCGTATTTAATATTGAAATTCAATATCTGATATATGATTGTAATTCTTTTGATCATAGAGTCGTCTTGGAAATTCAAGGTCAACTATTTTTTTTTTACTTTTTGATGTATAATTGAGTTGATTTTTAATATAATTCTGGTATCAGATGTTACTGGGGAGAACTCGTGATGTTAAAAAAAAATCTTATTAATGTATAGTACTCATAAAAATATGTACATAACCTACCAATATCTGAAAAATACTAAAAAACATTACTTTTGTGAGACCAGACTTTAACAAGGAACAGATCTGAGATAAGATTTATCGGAGATAGTTTTATGTTCTTTATTTATTAAGGCTGTAATGTTGGACAATGGCAGTAGACGTAAGTACGTCAGTTTTTGAAACACCTTGACCCGAGAGGTCAATTAGGCCATAAACGTAAGAGGCTAAAGTCAGCCACGAGATTAGCTAAAAACGTTGATCAATATGGATGATGTTTGATTGCGTTGTCCTGAGGTCGGCCAATCAGAGCCAAAGAGGAGTTACAGACTTCAAGCAAAAGAGGCGGTAACCAAGAGGGTTCAAAAAGGATATGCACGACTTCGACGGGATATTCACTAGATTAGACAACATAATGATATAGCAAGATATATATCAGCAGAGATGCAGTAGAGAAGTATTCCGCTACATATAGCCACAAAGATTGGAGGAGAAATTCAGCATAATGCTATGGCGATTCCGTAAGAGTGTGCTCCCCAGAGATTCCACAAAGAGTCCACAAAAAATGTCCTGATTTAGACTTCATCGAAAAGAGTAGATGCAGTACGAGTTTGAAGGTATGTGATCATTAATTATCTCCTTCGCAATAATATGATAATTATTGTAATCAATTTAATTAAACAAATGTTGTTAATGAATAATGTTAATTTAAAATTTAAAAATGGTGCAATTAATTGAGTAGCTTTATGTTAATAATTATTCTATTACAGGAACTCGCACTGAAGATTAATAAGGTGGGTTAACGCTGCATTTCATGTTACAACGCAATATATTTAATTAATTTCAATGAACTTCAACTTATGTTTTTGTTTCGAGCACCACAACTTTATATGGAAATATATTATCGTGTTGTAATAGGAGGCATCGCAAAATTAACTGGCGGGTTTTAGGTATAACGGGAACTGCGTGTGTCTTATACTGTAACCGGCCATTGCATAGGTTTTGGAATAATAAGATGATTACTTCGCTGTCATATGAGAGAGCTTTTGGTATTAAACTTAATTGAATGCATAGAGAAAATAGAGACGTATATACTCTTTCCCAGTTTCTGATATGAGTTTCGAATAAAATCTGCCAATTAAAATAAATCTGTACGATTAGTTTTGCAAAACAGTTTTTGAAATTATATACTGTAAAGAACGCGATTAATGCCCTTGCAAATTGTACATAAAAGCACGCTTATTCATTTCCAATAGCTGTGTGAAAGAATTTTTCCTTCACCAAAAAGGTATCAATATTTTTAAAAATTCTCAATAAACTATCGATTTGACGGAACTATTAATTAACTATTGATAGTTACTAGTAGTACATATTTTTTCTTCGATATTGTTTTATCGAAGAATCAGCCGAACAATATACGGCACCAATCCACAAGGAATTATGATAATAGCCTGTTTAATTGTATGAAATTAGAAATATTTGAAATGCAGATTATCGTTCTTCAATCTAATACTAGATGGACTGAAAGATGTATAAGAAAACATATTGAAATATTATGTTATCTAATGTCACAAGGTAGAGAATCAAAATGTAGTTTTGAAAACAATATTAGAAATGCGGAATAGTATGCCAGATGTCTTTATTATAATGATCGTTAATTTCACAATAAGATTTTAAAAAAAGAGCGATCTTATTGATAATAATTTTCTCTCCCACATATTCTTGAGAAAGTTTGTTTCTGTACTTAATTCCGTAAGTTCAAAAATTGGAATCAGACCGACAAAGAAAGGTAAGGAATTACACAATGCGACTTTCTCCTGTAAAGCAGTCATATGTTGGTTAGGGTGACGACAATTGCTGTGAGGGCATTATAATTCTGACCAAAGCAAAACAGTTGAAATCACTATTCACCCTTAACAAAAGCTGAGAGCGAACTGCCGTATCCACTTCGCTCTCAGCTTTTGTTAGGGCTAGCTACGTGCTGAGAATTAGCTAGGTATTGGAGGCTACTTACGTGTTTCGGGCTGGCTACGTGTTAGAGCCTAGCTATGTGTTTGGGGCTAGCTGCGTGTTGAAGGGTTAGCTACGTGTTGAGAGTTAGGTACGTGTTGGGTCTAGCTGTGTGTTGAGTCTAGCTGCGCGTTGAGAAATAAGCAATAGAAAACAAATATATTGCAACAAAGAAAATGTATATTGTAACAAAGAAAATGACCTATATGCAAGAGCTTCAGGGCATATGTCTCTGAAATCATGACGTCACAGCACTTGCTATATAGGAGCGCCCCTTACCGTTCCATACAGAATTACGAACAAGTTTGGGACATGGTCAGCAGCAAATGCTAAAATATTTGACTCGTATTCTTAAATTCTTAAATTCGAATTGTCTCTCTCATTAGAGTGCTTAGTGTGGTGCACAACCGAAAACAATTGTAAAGTAGAATGCAAAGCGCATTCTTCATTTTCACACAAAAATGAATTTAAATTATTTAAACCAAAATATGGCGCACAAAAAAGGAAACTTAAAGGTAGATTTTATTACCTTTAAATTATTCATATTTAACATGGCCGTAATATCGTATTCGTGAATCATTTAACATTAAACACATTGCGTTGTGAGCCGCTATTAGAACCCATCAAATTAATCTTCAGTGCGAGTTCTTGGAATAGAAAGTATTAACATACTACCATAATTAATTGCACCATTTTAACTTTAAAATAAAATCATTTATTAACAACATAGATTACTTATTGAATTAATTACAACAATTATTCCTATTAATTGCGACGGAGAGAGCAAATGTGAGACCAGTTAATTAAAAAATCCTAAAATGCATTGATGACCTTCAACCCTTATTGATATGAACACATATCTTCAAGTCTGTCTTTGGACTTTGTCACCAGCTCGTACTTAATGTGGATCATATTTGTTCTGAAACCAACTCGTGATATGGTACGCCTACTCGTACTCGCCGATCATATTAAACTGCCGTCTAAGTGTTAATTTCGAACACTTCTGGATCAACTGCATATCAGGACATTGTCGTTCTCCATTACCTCCGTTCTTACGTACCAGTCGTCGTGAATCCTATCGTAGAAGTTATCGTCTGCATTGCATCTCAATTGTTGAGTAGAAGTTGTGTTTTCCTTCTCTCGTAGACGTTCTGAATATCATCTCTTGGTTGCCGTCTCTTTCGCCTGTGGCCTGTAATGCTTCTTAAGCTACGATTACTCGACCTCACGGCAACGCGACCAGACATCTTCCATAATTGGTTAACATCTTTAACCACTCTCGTGGTTTCACCTTGGCCTCCAAGGTTTATTACCAACTTTGACCTTTCGGGTCAGGATGCCATAAACTGGCGTCCTTAAGTCTGATGCCATTGTTAAACATTACAGACATCATAAATACAAACATAAAACTGTCTCACTAAATCTTTCTCAAATCTGGTCTCACACCTAGATATGTTATGCATATCTGAATACGCATATATAAGTAGATATGCTATGAATTGTAATGATATCATAAAAAGTTTTAACTTGCAAATGTAAATAATTCTACATTTCAGAATTTTTATTTATAAAAGAAAAACAAGCCCTTACTTCTCATTATAAGCGGAAACTATTATTTAATTTTGTATTTTAAAATGTTTGCAAAAAAAAAAAATCAAAATGATTAAAACAAAATCTTAACTTTATTAAATTCAGATAAAATGGGCCAAGAGCTTTATCATTAAATGGTTTCATTACTTTAAAAGCCGCTTTTAAAATGAGTTATTGCATTCTCAAATATTTTTCTCCGAGTGTCTCATTTTTGTAAGATAATATTTTCTTTACGTACGAATGAATATTTTATTTTGTGAAATAAATCTATCATTTCGGTAAAAATTATGAGAGTATAGCGCATTTCTTTCGTTGCTCTTTATATGCACAGCATATAAAGACTTTTTGTTTGTCTTTGTCTCTCATTTCGTCCTTTTTTCAAATATACATGACAAAGATGTCAAGTATAATTAAAATTTCAAACCCGGTGTTTATTAATCCGTAATATCCCCAAACCCGTCAGCATTCGGTCAACAGAACAGAAATCTTTCTTTATAACATAAATAAATAGGGTTACATCATAACTCCTTATGAGAGAACCATATTTATTCATTAACTTTTGCCTGCTAATTGATAAGCACCTATGCGCTACCGATTGAGAAAGTTTACAGCTCCTCTAGCGGGGAATTGAAGAAGTTGGAACCGCTATTTAAAAAACGAAGGAAGATAGTGTGGTGAGGTGGATTTTACACATAAATACAATAAAAGTTAAACACATAAATGCATTAAAGATACTCACCAAATAGTTCCACCAGGCTCAAGCGCGTTAAAGTATAGTGGGGTCCAATTGGACCATGTACATTGCGTTTACTAAAACAAAATAATCACTCCCTTTTTTGTGACCAACTAACAATTTATTTATAGAACACATGAAATCTCAATTTAAACATTAAATAACAAAATACACAATTTCAATGAGTTCCCAATTTACCTAAGCTTGACCTCGGGTGCACAGTTTATTTAGCATTAATTTGTATATTTTTTTATTTACCCAAACTTGTAATTAATCACTTTTTTTTAAAGAAAACACATTATAATTTCATTTTGAAAAATATCACATTTATCATAAGTTGCCCTTAGCACTATTAGCTCACACAAATTAAGCTTAAACATTCATATACACATTTTAAATCAATATCTAATTTTCATACCTTCATTACATACGAACTCCACTGAGTGTTGTAGCTGACCTCTGCACGTTGGAATGGGTGGCACGATTAATTGAAGTTTTGTTCATTTATTTGAATAGTTCATGGAAAACACTACCAGTCTGAGAAAACACGGTGCGTATCACCAGGTGACGAAATTTTTTGCCAAGTATTATCTTGGAGATGGGCACACTGTCCACTTTCCACTTTGTCCTCCTCCTCTTAAACGACGGCTTAAGTCCCAGCGGCTCTTGAGTGAGCATGCGTACAGGTTTTGCCAAATATATACGTTTTCGTAGAGATTCGTCTGCTGCTTAGGATCCCGGGATTGATGCTCCTCAAACACTCCATACACGCAGTGTTACAGTTACCACGGCTTAATGCAGCTAAAGGAGCAAGGTTCTACACCGCGCCGTTTTAGTGGTAGAGCTGTGTTGCACTGCAACTAACAAAAACAAATGACGATGGGCATACTGTTCACTTTCCTTCTCCTCCTCTTAATTTCGGCTTAAGTCCCAGCGGCTCTTGAGTCATGCGTACAGGCCCTTGCCTGAAGAGTGGAGATC
>OX578137.1:23096968-23098120 GCA_951213105.1 Amaurobius ferox
CTGGTTACAGTGAATTTTTGTTACTGACTAAGCAGTTTTCTCAAAGCAGGTTACAGTGAATTATACAAAATGTTTAACTGTTAGAAGAAGACATGGAGATTATGAATTATTTAGAAATGTTAGAGTATGATCTGTCAATATGTTGCTGTAATTGTTGCAAGTTTTTGAATTTAAATTTAAAATGTGTTTTAATAAAAGAAAAAATAAGATTGGGCGGATAGTTATTTGTGATAACGGTGTTGATGAATTTATGAAGATGTTCTTTGTAGTAACAAGGTGTGCTTAACATTTTGATTCTTAATAACTGGTTATTAATAATATTTCTATATACAGATTTGGAAAGATTGGAAGAGAAATGTTGAAGTTTATTTACTTTGAAGTTATAAGTTTCTGTTTTGTCATAGATTTTAAATTTTATTGTATTTGCATTTTTAATTGTTAAACTAACGTCTAGAAAATTGATCCAGTTGGATGTATATACATTTTCAATGAGTTGTAGATTAGGTGGATAGAAATCAAAATTTAATTCATTAGCCTCATTAGTAATTCCAATAATAATAAGATCATCAATATATCTGTACATGATATGACTGTTGAATGGGTTCTGATTTTCGTAAAAATGTAGATAAAGGTTGGCCAGTATGGTGGATGATTTACCTCCCTGTGGTATTCCTTTATTTAATTTGTATATGCTTTTTCCTTGAACTATATACTGTTTGAACAGAATGAACTTTAATAAAGTTTTGAATTTTGGAAATGATATGTTTTTGGCTTGAGTGAATTGTTCATATAAAAGAAGTATGACTTTATATAAATCATTAATGTCTATATTATTAAATAGGTCTTTGAAATCAAAAGTTTTTACATCATGTATGTAAGGGATTAGTTTTGTTTTATTAATAAGTTCTATACTATTTTTGATTATATGTGTTTTTTGTGCAGTAGAATAATCATAAATTTGATTGAGTATGATTAGAAGTTCTTTGTCAGCTGCATTGGTATATGAATTAAAACCTATAGTAACTGTTCTAAATGAAATAGGTGTTTTATGGAATTTAGGTATGAGTACCAAGTAAGGAAAATTGAGATTGTATTTTTGTTTAAGAAGTTTGTAGTAAGCTATTATTTGTTTATTTATATATATATATATAT